>JAKCPI010005441.1:0-45155 GCA_023213315.1 Euborellia annulipes | reverse complement strand
AGTTTTTTACGATTTTCTCCCAAATTTGCTCCAACGATTTTTTTTTAAATTCAAAAAATCAATTATTTTTTTAGATGCTCTTTAAAATGTATATTCTCATTTTGCAATTGAAATCTTCTGAAGACCACTTTACTCTTGTATTTCATAGGGAAGATAGGAGAAATGGCTGCCATGGTAACAAAATATAAATATTTCCCCATACTTATAGATTTTACATCTGAATTCAAATGTTCCGTACTGTCGGGAACTAAATATAAGTCGACACTAAAATCTGGTGTGACAAGCACAGAACACTACTTTCGATTAGCGAAGGTAAGAGAAAGCCATGTGCTGTGCGCCAGTCACACCAGATTTTTTTTATTCCACTCTTCTCATTTATTAGATAATTCAGGAATTTTAGAAAGTCTCGTCTTCTCTCAAAAGATTAAAAGAGATAATAAACAACATCTCTTATTAAATTCCTACTGTCTTTGAAGATTCCTGATTGTTTACAATCTTCTACTTGTAATCATTTATTACCTCTTTTTAGTCAAAGGAGGTAATAATCGCGCCACAATCACACCAACACACACACACACACACACACACACACACACACATGCATTCAAATCAAACATAGCACTTAGGAGAGAGGATCATGGATCTGTGCCCAGGACCACTGAAAGGCCTTTAAGTTGATTAAGGCAACGAGAACATTTGCGTCCAGCCATATTGACACAGCAGAACACATTGCTTGTTTCCAGGGTAACTGCACGTGCTAAATGCCCATTTGCATTTAGTCTTCGGTATCAGAGTAACAATCAAATTTATTTCCTTTGTTTATGTTTATTAGCGAATGAGATTAAACTTTTTTTTTTTTTTACCCCCTTATGAAGGAATTATCAATTTGTTTTGAAATAATATTCCTTTAAGCTCCTATATTTTGTTAAACCTGGGCCTTGATGGTGAAAAAATCTGGTGTGACTGGCGCACAGCACACAACTTTCTCTTACCCTTCGGTAAGACCAGAACGGTCACACCAGGTTTTTTGTGTCGAGATATATTTAGTTGCTCTTGGCCGATTTTGTTCAAAAGCTTATTTTCACCCAGTGGGAGGGCGCCTAACCCAAATATAAAATTTCTCTCTCGTAGCTCTTTTAGTTTCTGAGATATTTGGTTCATAGACACAGACAGATAGACCATGTCGCGAATACCACTTTTGGATTCAGCGGACCTTAAAACGTGTATATCCATCAAAATCTCGACATCGAATTTTTAACATGAATTGAATACTTTCTCTCTATATATTTCATATATAGGGTACGAGAAATTAAAAATACATATTCCTTTTATTCAGGCATAAGTCGTCAGAAATGGCCCTGATGAAGAAAAGGTTTCTTTTTATTCCTCGCTTGATTTTAAATTAGTATTCTTTGGGTTGCCCTTTTGTGTTCAAAGATGAATATTTTCTTCTTATATTATTCTAAAAGCAAGAAAATAGACTCGTAATTTTTTTATTTTAGAGGTCGCTAAAAATTGTCCCAAGTTATATTAAAAATGACTTTTCAAAGAAAATTTCAAAATTGAAAACCAAAATCAAAATGTCGTCTTTTTGTATTGACCGTACCGGAAAAGTTTCGGTGTTCCATCTTCAGTCCTTTGATTGGCGAATATGTTTCTCAGAGCTGGTCGAATAACATTTTATTAAAGCTGAAATTTCATTATATATTTATAAAACAGTTCTATAAAACAATGTATAATCTGAGAAACATATTCGCCGATTAAAGGACTGAAGATGGAACACAGAAACGTTTCCGGCTAATTGGTAAAGCATACAGAGTATTATTTCTTGGCTACCTCTTCCTTAACAATATATTGTTCAAAATAAAAATAACAAAAGTAAAGTAGATAATTAATTAAATCCTTTTTTTATTTTTATGTACCTGGCCAACTCATATTGTGTATATATTTATTATATAAGAGTTGTTCAACAATGTATAAAATCCACTATGACACTTTCTTAATGAGCCAGCTCTGAGGATGGTTCAAACACGGAACCGAAACGTCAGCTGTGTTAATTAAATGAATAAAGAAATAACCTTAGCTGCATCTCTCATTTCTGCCTTCTTATTAAAATTTTATGTGTTTTTTCAGCATCGGAGGCTATTTAGACATGGAAATACATTTTGGTTGCAATCTGCTACGACACAACGCTATTTGTGCCTCCCCCCCTCCCCCTCCTCAAGAGGGAATTTTTTTATTGCTGACACAACAATAAAATTATTATGAGAATTTAATTCAATTCCCACTTCTTTTTTTTTTTTTACACACTTTTTGTTTTTATTGAACAGATCTCTGATTTTGCTATTCTTTCTTTTCCTCTCTAAACGTTTTTGACTTTTTGTGACCCTTTTGTCTTGCTTTTCTGCTTATTTTTCAATTGTCCCCTCACTCTTTCTCTCTGTCTTTTATATATTCGTGTAATGATCGTCGAGGGAAATATCTTCTTCACTCTATACTCTCACTGAGTTTATTGTCTCTCTCTCTCTCTCTCCCTTTTGATTCAAATAGAAAAAATAAATTAATTTTTTTTTTTCTGTAATCCCCCTCTGACCCTCTGAGGCAAGAACTCTACCCTCTATTATTTTGAATATTTCTCTGTTTAAAAAGATATTATTCTTTACCTGGATCATCGTTTCAAACACATATGGGGATACCAAATAAAATTCAGCCAGGTCCATTTCTAATTATACTAGCCGCGACGCCCGCCTTCGGCGGACCTTCGCCGTTCTTTAATTATGAGAAATTTCCCAAAAACCTAGCGCAATTTCACACCATGTTTTTCATTATTTATAATTTTTCGGTATTTTATTTGGAGAGTAGAGGGGGAAATGGATATTTATTGAGGCCAGATCCGGACAGACCTTTTTTTTTTAGTAAATTTTCCCCGCTTTTTTGTACGTTTTCGGTTCATCTTACAGTTAGTAAATTCCGGCCATTTCTCAGATCCGGACGTTAAACCTAAATTCGGACGACATGCAACCGTAGATCTGGACTCCCTATTTCGTTGAGATTGAAAAATCGTTAGTGGAGGCCCAAACTAAAGTGTTCATGTTATGAAGTTGCAATATAAAAACATTATCTTATTTTTAATTTTTTTTTTCCATAAAGAGACCTGGGATGGGGCTCGTATTTGATCAAGACAGACAGACAGACAGACAGACGGACACTCATATTCTAAATAGAGAGATTTTTTAAGATAAGAGAGTGTTATTTTTTTATAAGCCAAATATGTATTTTTCCTGCCTGAAACGAGTTGACAAAAAAATTGCCGAACAAAGGATTCCCCGCAGGCGGGCCCGAGCTAGCTGGAGGAGGTCGAAGTCCCTTGGTAAATGAGAAGCCCGCCGAAGCGGATAGTATGATATTATTTCCATTCGTTTTTTCTTTGAATAGATTGGTAGAGAGAAGTGGGGGGGGGGGGCTTTGAATCTCCCCCCCCCCCCTCCGCCACTATCCCCTCAATATGAAAAGAAGTTTAACAGCAAGAAAATTCCACTTAATAACTTGAAAACTCTCAATTTGAACGAAATAAATAAATAAATTGAATACCTCAATAAATGAGAAGTGAAATGTATTTTAGAAAAAAAAGAGGGAGGGAGGGAGGGTAGGGGAGGATGGTTTCAAAAACAAACTTTTCCGTTCAAGTTTACTTACTTACTTGGTTTTAATTAAATAAGTTACAATTTCAATTGTTTATGATTGGAAGCATTGTAATAATTTTAATTCAAACAAGTTTTCAAACAAAAAACAAAAGCAAATCACCTCATTTGTTGATTGTTTGATAAGTTGTTAGAGTAGCGCGCATGTGCTGCTGTTGATATAAATTCATTAAGAATTTCAAGCAGCTATTCAATTAAAGGCAAAAAAAAAAAAAAAATTGTACTTGCCACTTGAGACGAAGAAATCTTTTAACAGAAAATTAATTGAAATGTTTCGGTCAATACACACTCAAAAAAAAGTTTGTTTGTAGAGTCTATAAGAAGAAACTTTTTTTTTAAATTTAATTTAAGGTGCGCGTCTCGAAAAGCCGTTAGAAGACAATTGACTACCGAGTTACTCTAGGCGGCAAGAGATGGCGTTAGTTTTTCCCATAGGGATACAAGGGATTTATTCCATTTCATTCTAGAGCTTTCAGCTAATTAATTAAGGGTAGAAAATTAATTATTTTTTAACACAATGATTACTAATTTAATTAACTATAAGATATAGAGCGAATTATTTAAAAATATCTTTTATTTAATGCGATTAATCTTAAAACAAAATTTTATTTTTTCGAAAATCAAAAAAAGGGCTTTTATTATTTGTAGATATTTTAAATAGCTTTAATTTTAAAAAAATTTAAGGTTGATAGCTTCAAAATTGTGGCCGCTGGAAACTCCCCAAATTTAGCATCCCGTCTTTTTTCGACATCGGAGGCTATTTAAACCCCGTATTGTCTCATGGGTTGCAATGCGAATCTCTAGAGCAGGGGTGGGCAAAAGCCGGCCCGCGGGCCGGATCCGGCCCTTTTGCTTACTTTATCCGGCCCGTTGAAAAATCCCTTTTATGCGATTTTGTTGAAATCAACAGTATAAATAATCAAATATATAAATAATAGAGTATTATAATTTCGAAGAGCCGTAACCATATCACTACTTTTATATACGCAACATACTAGGTCTGTTCGATTATAATCTTTCATTAACTGATTTATTTAATGACCATTAATTTAATATAATGGATCATATTTCTTTAAAAATTACATGACATATTTTACTGGGCAAAAATTGTTCGCATGTACACCCAAGTAAGACAATTTATTATTACTATTATCTATTATTAACTGTCAAATTTCTTTGTCCAAATGCTTTAAAATGATACTTAGAGTGTTTTTGCCTAAAAAAACTTCTTGGGCAGGGAAAAACTCCACCCAAAGCATTCGGGTGTGGAAAGCGTACGCGGTATAGTCCTGCGGCCCGGGAGACATTTTGAAAATTTCATTTTGGCCCGCGCTTAAAAGTATTTGCCCACCCCTGCTCTAGAGGCAAGAACTCTAACCACTGTGCTGCGACCCAGCTGTAAAAAGTGTGGAGTGCTTACTCACAGATAAATTGCGTTTTTGCTTATTTTTCCTTGGCTTTATAAAGTCAAATGGCCACAACAGCCGAAATGACTAAAAGATATATAGGTATAGAAGAAGCTGTATCTTACAGCTTAAATAAAAGTTAGTAATTTGGACTGCCTATCTTTTGGGAAACGTTCAGCTATAGATCAGTGGTAGAGTTCTTGTCTTTTGTGCTAGTGGGTCAGAAGTCCGCATTCTATCTCATATAACAATTCAATTGATTGGTAGTTAATTGAATAAATAGTGAGGTAAATTATCTACTTAATATATTTCGCTAATGTCTGTCTCTCTGTCTGTCTGTCACACTCTATTTGAATAATTTCTAGTTGGAATTTCGAAATTTTTTATGCCTAGAGAGAACCTTCTAGGGCAGTGGTTTTCAGTGCGGCCCACTTTTTCCGTAAAAAAAAACGCTGAGGCCCAGTATATGTATATAACCTATATATACTGTATATAATTTTTATCATTACTTAGACATCCGCGGCCCAGTTACAATCAGCTCGCGGCCCACAACTGGGCCGCGGCCCACGGGTTGGGTACCGCTGTTATAGGGATTACAGGAAAATTATTTTCGCCCCGAAATTCCTAAAATCTTTTGAGTTATTAATTCCTAAAGTTACGATTACTTCCATAGGAAATGTATAGAGAAATGTTTATGTATTCTTTGCATTTTCGGCAAATATTCTGTAAACAATCGTCAAGCAGGAACTGGATTGGAATAGTAATAATTTCATTTTTTTTTTTTTTTTTGCCCGTTTGGCCAATAATTTCATTCCTAATTAAGAAAAGGCGAGCCCTCAAGCTTGGTGTAGTTGGTAGCGCGCCCGCCTTGTATACCAAGGGTCGCGGGTTCGAATCCCAGACTAGTCCGATGATTTTATTTAAGCCATTTAGATACCAAATTGGATAAAAAAAATGCCTGGACCCCAAATACATATACAGGGTGTCCGAAAAAGAACTCCCTAGTTTTAAGAAACTGTTATTTAAAGTAAAATATACATATTCCATTGACTAACACATTAAATGAAAGGCGACTTAATAAAGTTTTTTACCACTAGTACACCTCGATATGCGATCCATTTGTGAACCAATCTCCCTCCAGGTATTAGTTAACATATCAGGTGTGACCGATGCTACTGCTGCTAAGATTCTCTGACGAGGATGGTCAATGTCACGTATCTTCTCTGCATACACAGAGTTCTTGACATAACCCCACAGGAAAAAACCCAATGGTGTTAACCCTATATATTCAAATAGCGGTTTTCGTTATAAGTCTTATATTGCCTGAGTTGCCACAAAAGACTGTGTGAATAAGAAAAAAAGTGTGTGTTTAAAAAAAAAAGGCGAGGATCCGCCGCAGGCGGGCCCGAGCCAGCTGATGAAGGTCCAGGGGCGGGGGGCGGGGCCTCCGACTAGGCGCAAAGTATTATTTTAAACATTTTAAATTTATCAGATAAACACACTCTTTTTTTTAAGAGTTTACAAGAAGTGCTCACTCACTCCAGATTATTATTATTTTTATTTTAATATAGCCTATTTGTTTACGAATATTTTTATATCATCTATTTTAAAATAAAAGTTTTTTGGCCTCCTTTTTATTTTATTTTATTTTCATTCGATTCAATTCAAATTGTGCAACTTGCTTTTCAACTCACTCTTTCTTTCTCCTTTTTTTTTTTTTTTTATCCGAGTATTAGAGAGAGAGAGAGAGAGAGAGAGAAACTTTTTTTTTCTCTTTCTTTCTCTCTACTTTTCATATTGAATGTATTTTCTCTTAACTTGTATTTCAATCTCCCCCTTCTTGTAATTAAATCTAATTGAAAAGATATAATTTTTATTGTTATAAAATATTGAATTTCAATGTTAAGAGCTTTTCTTTTATTTATTTAGATATTTGTGTAATTTATAATTCACTCAATGATTGAATCTTAAATTATTTTTACTTTCTCTTACCTATGTATATATGTAATATATATAGAGAGAGAAAGTATTGGATTCATGTCAAAAGTTCGATGTCGAGATGGATATACACGTTTTAAGTTCCCTTGAATTCAAAAAAGTGGTTTTCGCGACATGGTCTGTCTGTCTGTGTGTCTGTGAACAAAATATCTCAAGAACGAAAAGAGCTAGCAAGTTGAAATTTTATACTTAAGTTAGGCACCACCATGGGACATGACACGAAGCTTTTGAACAAAATCGACCAAAGAGTACTAGGACTTTACTGATGCACTTTTTCAGTTTTTTTCGACTTTCTCTAAATTTGCTCCAACGATTTTTTTTTTTTTTAATTCAAAAATCAATTATTTTTTAGATTATCTATAATATGTATATTCTCATTTTGTCATTGAAATCTTCTGAAGACCACTTTACTCTTGTAGGGTACTTCATAGAAAAGATAGGAGAAATGGTTGCCATGGTAACAAAATATAAATATTTTGCCATACTTATAAATTTTACATCTTGAATTCAATTGTACACTACTGTCGGAAACTAAATACATGTCGACACAAAAAATCTGGTGTGACAAGCACAGAACACAACTTTCGATTACCGAAGGGAAGAGAAAGTTGTGTGCTGTGCGCCAGTCACACCAGATTTTTTAATGTTATTTACGGTACGGTAGTGACTCAGAAAGAAGAGATTTGGCTTCTCGTGACTGAGATACCAGATTCGCTTCCCTATCCAAGCGAGAAAAATTTATTTTAATTTAATTGTCTACCAATCATTTGGGTTCTTCCACATAATACGTAACGCGTTTGGGGGAGGGGTCTGGACAAAACGTTACTAATCGTGACATGGGGGGCCCGGGGGTTTCTCTAACAAGGAGACCCCACGGGTGGTGGGTCACCGATTTTTTTCAAACTCATAGGATTTGAAGATTAGTCTCTGGACATCAATTTCCTAATGTAGTACGATGCACTACTCAAGAACACTCAAGATCAGCGGCGTAACCAGCCTTTGAGGGCGGGGGGGCGAAGCTTAACTAGGGCGCCGATTTTCGCGGGGGCTCCGCCCCCTGGACCCCCTTGCTCGCCTTCTTGCATCCTGTAATTTCCTCAGTGAATTTGTTTATATTTACATGTTTTTTTAATGACACCTGTATGATTTTGTTTTGATTTTTCTTTGCTTTTACGAAAAATGTCGTTTTTTCTGTGTTTATTTCAAAAACTATTCAGTTTTCGGAAAAATATCAAAGAATAAAAACTTTTAAAATTGAGTATTTTATCATAATATAACAAAGAAATTGAAAATTTCGAAATTTCTGAAAAAAACTTATTATATTAGGTAAAGTACTACTTCCAAGTGACGTATTTACTACAAATTTTGACATGAATCCAATACTTTCTCTCTATATATATATTACATATATACATAGGTAAGAGAAAGTAAAAATTGCTAGACATTCGTTCATTCATTCACTAAATCTCGGGCGGGAATGGGCGGGTTTGAAAAAATTCCGGGCGGGCTCGGGCGGGCCTGAAGAATGGTAAAAGCCCTTTCATTTTGAGAAAATCGAAAAAACTGAAAAACTACACCAGTAAAATACTAGTACTTTTTGGCCGATTTTGATTAAAAGCTTATTTTCACGGTCCCGGGGGGTGTTTAACTTAAATATAACATTTCAGTCTCATAGCTCAATTCCTTCATGTTTAAGAAAATTTTGAATTTCAAAAAATTAAATATTAAGGCTTATACGAATCGTGAGTAAATCTCCACAGCCTTAAAACATCAAATTAAAGCTTATATATTGCAAAATAAAAAAAATTTTAATTATAAAGCCTCTATATACGTTATTTATTATTTTTGGAATTAAATTCATTTAAAATAGTAGAATTCAAGTTGTAATATAATTTTAAAAGAAAACAATCAATTTTTTAAGCCAATCGATCAAAGGAATATGATAAAATCACATTCGCTGGGCTATATCTTAGAGGCCGTAGGGCGCCTATGCCGGTTTCGGGGGGCGCCAAGGGCTCGATGCGCCTGGGGCGGGGGGGCTCGAGCCCCCCTCGCCCCCCCTGGTTACGCCACTGCTCAAGATAATCGACTTTGAAGACTATCAAGATTTCCCGAGTTGTTCATTTATATTGAAAATTATTTGTTAATTTAATTTCAATTTTATAAATGTTAAGGTTGTTCGGACAGTACTATACCTCGTAAGTCATAATAGAATCTAAATTTTTTTTTTAATAAAATTGAAAATTTGAATGCCAAAATTCCAACAGCGATATAGTAATATATATATTTGTGCTTTTATAAAAGATACATAATATATAATAACATTTATAAAGTATTTATTATTAAAAGATCAATGAAAATCAACCAAATGCATTAAATATTATTAGCTACCATTCTGACATCTCTTGGCAAATTTTTGAATTACTTGATTTTTTGGGCATACTTTTTATGACACACAACGCCATCTTATCGGAAAAAACACTTTCGCTCCCGTTGCCCCTTAAATAAATAAATAAATTCATAGTCCCCGGGATTATCTTAAAAATGGAACAATTCTTTTTATTTTGAATGTAAATTTGCCTAATAATCCATTATTTTGAACAACCTGTTTTCTCGCTATTCTCCATTTCCAATTGACCAGAAAATCACCCAAAAAAAAAAAAAAAAGAAAATTTGTTTTCCATCAACAGACTCGTTGCTTTCGTCATTTAAGTGGTGATAAAATAAACTTTTTTTTTTTGTTCTTCTCATGTCTCAACTTTTCTCTCTCTTCTTTCTTCTCTTTACAATGTCTAATCATATCGTTTATTCCTCTCCCCGCTTTACGACTCACTCTCAGAAACGCAATATCCAGGTATCAGTTTTTTAGGGCCCTAAAATTGTTCCCTCATTTTGTCTTTTTTTTTTTATTTCATTCGTTTTCTTAAAATAAAAGACTAGGTAAGAAAAATTAAATCTAAAACTATTCTATTTTATTTGTGTCAGAGAGAAAATACGGGATACAAAATTATAAAAACAAGTTTTATTGTGAAAAATTTAATTTTTTTTTTTTTTTTTTTTGTGCTATAATTTGAGTTCATTGAGCGTATAAAACTAACTTTGTACAAATATTTCTTTTATGATTTAAAATTATAGTATACCAACTGCGCAACCCGCCGTTGGCGCCACGTGCACTAGCAATAGGGGGGATCCGTTGGAGGCCACCTCAATCGGGCCCAATCATAGGCGCCGGAACTGGGGGGGGGGGGCAAGGGTACATGCCCATGGGCGTCCGCAGGGGGGGGCAACCAGGCACTTGCCCCTCCCTGGAAAATTAAAATGATACAAAAAAATGTATAAAACAGAAAAAAAAATACAAAAAAACCTTTCACAGTATACATCCACCTTGCCGCGGTGAGAAAGCTTTAAATACTAAGAGATTTATAACATTATTAATATCAAAATACGTTTTTTTTAACATATCTGGAAATGACTTGCCCCCCCCCCCCCCTGCAAAAAATCCTTGCCCCCCCTGCAAAAAATCCTGCGGACGCCCATGTACATGCCCCTCCCCTGGCATCCTATAGGAGGGGGCAGAGGGGGGCAATATGTCTTCTTTTATTTTATTTATTTTTACTTTTGAAAAATAAAATCTTTTAAATTAAAAAAAATTAAAAGAGTAAGAAATTCATTTTTTTCCCAAAATATTTTATATAGACCCTATTGTATTTCTAATTTGTAAAAACATTTTATATTGAATTAAAAGAAGAAAATTAAAAATATTTATTTCCTTCAAAATATAGCCTAAAAATTTTTTTGATAAAATCACTAGCAAATTTTTTAAAATTTTAATTTTATTAAAATTGTGATTTTATTTAAATTTATAGTAGATTTGTTTTTGTTTTATACTATTTGAACATATTAAATTATTTTAATTTTCTAAAAAAAAAATTTTTTTGCCCCCCCCCCCCCCCCTGATTCAAATTCGTTCCGGCGCCCTTGAGCCCAATTGTTTTTGAGTGTGAGATTATCACTTCCACGCCAATGGCAATGTTGAATCTGAAATTGAACTCGAGTTGTGTTGAAATTTTAGTTCCGTAATCCGAAGCTTATCCCTTCGCTTAGCCATTTTGAAACTCACCCGTTTGATTATCTAAAGTTTCCATCTTGGGTTTCTACTTAAAGACAGAATACTTGGTAAAGTTAATTTTTTTGATACCCTATATGAACTCTTGAAAAAAATTAAACCCATCCCATAATCGATTATTTTTTCCATAATCGAACACACCCTACTCTCCATAACGTCCTTTATAAGACTACAAAATTTTGTTTCAAATTTCAAGCGGCAAGTTGGTCAAAACAAAGCGTGACAGACGGACACTCCGCTTCAAAAAGTATAATATATTCTATCTATAGATATACATGTAAATATATAATTCGCTAATGTCCGCCTGTCTGTCTGTCACGCTCTATTTAAGCAACTTCCAATTGGAATTTTGAAATGAAATTTTATATGTATAAAGAGGACCTTCTCCGGATTACAGGAAAATTATTTTCATCCTGAAATTTCTATAACTTTTTGAGTTATTAATTCTTAAATTTATGAATTTAATATGATATGGCTGTGGATATTTAATCAGGAAACCGAAGGACACTTTGCAGCCAGGAGATTAAATAAAAAAATATTTTATTTAATTTTTACTTGTCGACGTTTCGGTCGTCTGTCACGACCTTCATCAGAGCAAACAGACGACCGAAGCGTCGGCAAGTAAAAATTAAATAAAATATTTTTTTATTTAATCTCCTGGCTGCAAAGTGTCCTTCGGTTTCCTGCTTAAAGTTATGATTTCTCCCATAGGAAATGTATAGAGAAATATTTATATATTCTTTTCATATGCATATTCCATGAATGTAAACAAATCCTCAAGCAGACACTGGATTGAAATGGAAAAATAATAATTTTCTGTTCACCCTTTTTTTCTCATTCACACAGTCTTTTCGGCAACTTAGGCCATTTAAGACTTGACGATAACCGTTATTTCATGAAAATATCTAATTGGGGTTCCAGGCATTTCTATTTAATCCATTTGGTATCCAAATGGCTTAAATAAAATCATCGGACTGCCTGGGGTCCGAACCCGCGACTTTCGCTATAGTAGGTAGGCACGCTAACCTCTACACCAAGCCCCGAGGGCATAATTTTCTTTTCATAATTAAGCAGAAAGGCGAGGGTCCACCGCAGGCGGGCCCGAACCAGCTGGAGGGGGTCCAGGGGGGCGAGAAGCCATACGGCTAGGACCGAAGCCCGCCGTAAATAAATAAAATAAAATTTAAAGAAATAAAATTGTTTATCCGCTGACTTTAAGAAGAAACTGAAGAAGCGAAAGGAGTCACTTAAAAAAAAAAAAATTAAATAATAACGTCCAGGGGTCTTTAAGTCAAAGAGAAATTTATTTATAAAAATAACAAAACATTAATGATTTCATATCAAAAAGTGTGTTTTTCTTAAATTTAATTAAAGATACGTTGTTGTTGTTGTTGTTTTCTTTTTTATAATTTAAATAATGACAAACATGGTGGCAGCAACAGAGAGAGAGCGAAGGGAAAGGGAGGCCCTTGAACCCTTGGATCTCCTCCTCTCTCAGAGCCACCACCCGACACATCGATCGGCACAAAACCATCGCAACCACCCACACACACACAGCCTGGAACTGGTTACAGCCGTCGCACGGCCAGCCAGCCAGCCAGCCAGCCAAAAGGCAAAAGAGATAGAGGAGAGAGATCACCACCACCACCACCACCACCTTTGGAATGTGTGGCGCAAATGCCGCATCAAGAGCCTCCTGCCTCATTTCAAAAAAAAAAGCTAGCTTTAGATTAATATCAATTTAAACAATTGAACTGTCATTGTAAATTATATATCGGCTATCAAATATATTTAGAAAAATCTGGTGTGACTGGCGCACAGCACACAACTTCTCTTGCCTTCGGTAATTGAAAGTTGTGTGCTTGTCACACCAGATTTTTTCGTGTTAGTTTCCGCCGAGATATTAGAATTCAAGATGTAAAATTTATAAGTATGGGAAAATATTTATATTTTGTTACCATGGCAACCATTTCTCCTATCTTCTCTATGAAGTACAAGAGTAAAGTGTGCTTCAGAAGATTTCAAGGGAAAAATGAGAATATACATTTGAAAGAGACGGTAATAAATAATTGATTTTTGAATTTTAATCAAAATCGTTGGAGTGATGAGAGAGAAAATCGAAAAAAACTGAAAAAGTACATCAGTAAAGTACTAGTACTCTTTGGCCGATTTTGATTAAAAGCTTACTCTCTAAAAACGAATTAGTAAAAAACTACTAATTCATAGTGAATAGTCACTTTTTTAAGATGTGCAAAGTAGACCACCCGTAAATAGTGGATATCCACTTTTTCAATTAGTAAAAATTATTAATATGAAAAATTCACTAATTGCAAAAGTGAATTTTTAAAAAAATAATGACCAAAAAAAAGAATCGTTTAAGATATATATATATATATATATATATATTTTTTTTTTTTTTTAACACACTTTTTTCTCATTCACACTCACATGCACCCACACATTCATATAGTCTTTTCGGCAACTTATGCCATTTAAGACTTTGACGATAACCGTTATGAATATATATTATTTGGGGCCCAGGCATTCTTATTTAAGCCATTTGGTATCCAAATGCCTTAAATAAAATCATTGGACTGCCTGGGGTCCGAACCCGCGACGTTCGGTATACGAGTTTAAGATATATGAAATAAGGTGTGATGACACCGGGACCTAACTTATGTTTACTGACTCGAGTTCTAGCCGAACCCACTTAAACTTGACTTGCTTTTACTACTCTGTTATTTGGTATATAAAGTATGTCGCTGATGTTAACAATGCTTTTTACTTGAATGTTACTATATTCCTTTCCAGCAATTTATTTCTAAATAAACTTAATAAAACTAATTATCGTTATATCAAGAAATATATTTACTAAATTTTAAGTAAAAATATTTCTTAATTGACTATTTAAAAAATAATATTTTATTAATTTAAAAAAATTTGGAATCTATTTGTTTTGACTTAACATATATTTCCTGCAATTTTTAACAAAAAATACAAGTTATCTCAATATTATTATTTATTTGTATTATTATTACTTAAATAAAGCCTTATATTGCCAAAAATGTCTTTATTAAGGAACCGATCAAACAGCTGGTCGGCCATGTTGGCTTCTCAGACAGCCGGAATTGAATGAACTACTTTTTGAATTAGTAAAAAATAACTAATCTAAAAGTAACCAATAAATTTACTAAATATATTAGTAGATTCTACTCAAAATGACTAAATTTGATGTAATTTTTCTTGCCTACTGTTTGAATAAGTAAAAATTCTACTAATTCGTTTTAAGAGAGTATTTTCACGCTCCCGGGGGATGTTCAACTTAGATATAAAATTTCCACCTCCTAGCTCTTTTCGTTCTTGAGATATTTTGTTCAAAGACAGACCAATTTTACGGGGCCCACTTTTTTGGACTCCATCAAAATCTCGACATCGACTTTTATTGACATGATCGCAATACTTTCTTACTATACTGGTATATTATATATATCATATAGGTAAGAAAATAACAAAATAGAAAGTCCAGGCCCCCTGGCTAGCTGTGCAGCTAGTATTTCTTTAAAATTAAACACTAAATGTTTATTAAATGTTCCAATTTAATAAGAATCTTGTAAAATTGTGAAAATTTAAAAAAAAAAAATTTTTTATTAATAATTTTTAAAAATTTAATGAAATTTCTTTGAGATCAAAATAAATATTTCGAAATGATTTATAGGAAAATGCTCTAGTAACTACATCTATTAACTATATTAATTTTTGAAAACCAATCAGGGGCGTATTTATGGGGGGGGGGGGCGAGGGGGTCCGGCCCCCCCCCCCCCCCCCCCCGAAATTTCCCAAACACATATACATATATAAGAATATACAGACATCAGGGCAACAAATTTTTCCGCAGGATGGACAACTTTGGTTCCGCAATAGAAAAAATGTTCCGCAAAAAATTTCGTGTGAAAAAAAATATAGTTTCTTAAAAAAAAAATTTTCCGCAGAAAAATTTTCGAGTTCGGGCCCCCCCCCCCCCGAAAAAAATTTCTATATACGCCCCTGAAACCAATAAATGATATTCAAAATATCTAATATTGGGTGCAATAAATAAATAAATAAATTCATAGTTCCAGGGATTAGTGCCTCAACTGCTCCACTCTCTGATCATAAGAAGTCTCACTTTTTTCGCTCCATCCTCGAACATTTATTCATTATTATTATTTTTACTTTCTCTTACCTATGTATATATGTAATATATACTGTATATAGAGAGAAAGCATTGGATTCATTTTAAGTCATTTGGTATCCAAATGACTTAAATAAAATCATCGGACTTCCTGGGTCCGAACCCGCGACGTTTGGTATAGGAGGTAGCCACGCCACCCGGGGGGCTTATTCATTATTTATTATTTCTTATCTCCTAATTTATTTAAATTTTTTTTTGTAGTAGAGAGGTAGATAGAGATAGAAATCAGGGGTCCACATCTTGTGGGTATGTGGATGGGGACCACGAGCTGCCCGGCCTGGTACAGGCAGTCCTTCAGTTCTTTATTTATCTCTTCCTTCCTCTTTTCAACAGGGGTCAGACCGTGCGACGGGCCGGCCTGTCCTATTTCTTCCGGTCGCAACAACTAATGATAGGGCTGGAGGTAGAAAGTTAGGTCCGCCGACCCCGCACCTCAGGAATAGGGCGAGGAAGAGTAGAGAAATAGAAATCTCGCTTCTTGGACGATGAAATTTTGAGGGATTAAATTATTCTATACAATTAATTTAGAAAAAGATTAACTAAATTGAATCTGGTACCGAAAAAATATACAGGGTGAGGCATAATAAAGAGCGATTTTTAAAAGAATGTTAAGTAAAAAAATCTGGTGTGACAAGCACAGAACAAAACTTTCGAAAATGTTGATAATAGAAGTGGCTGTTCAGCAATTAGAATGATGAAGGAAGAGAGGATGTCAGCCAAAAAAGGAGCCTCTATCGAATAAAAATCTCCAATCAGAAAACGTTTCGGGTTTAATTAGATAAAACCATCATCAGTTCTTTAGAGCTGAAATGAGCATAAATAATAATTGTAATACAACAACATAAAATATTTTTTAAATTATAAAAAACATCAGATCTTACATTATTGGCAATCTCAAGATGCACACCATTGAGATGCAGATAGAGTTGTTATATATAAACATATACAAAATTATATAAAAAATACAAAAT
Source organism: Euborellia annulipes (assembly GCA_023213315.1). Classification (NCBI taxonomy): domain Eukaryota; kingdom Metazoa; phylum Arthropoda; class Insecta; order Dermaptera; family Anisolabididae; genus Euborellia; species Euborellia annulipes. The sequence continues at coordinate 28,722 of JAKCPI010005441.1, read as the reverse complement.
TTGCATATTAGTTGTATGATGCTCATTAGTCAACACGGCCAAGTCTCAAATGTATATAAAATTTAATTATCAAATACAGTTATTATATGATAAATACTGGGGAAGCAATGAACCCTCAGTACATTGACCCATAATACATCTTAATAAAAACGAAATCTCACAAAAGCGTGCATTTGACCTATTTGAAAACATATTATTTATTTGCAATTGACAATTTTATAAATTAATTCATAATATATTCTCAAATTACAAACAAAGTTATAAACAATTTTTATAATATTTACATCTGGGCGTCTACATTATTTAAGATGGACAAATATACATTACTAAGGCCAATACAATCAGTCTGATAGTTTAATGCCCTATGTCCATATGTTTTTATAAAACATTTTTCTGCTACCAGACGTTTATATGTGTTGTCCACCTTCATCAGAATGACTGCGTTGTCAAAGTCAAATCCATGCATAAATTCAATCGCATGAGAACTCAGAGCTGTCGATGTTTTAATATTTTTTATACTCAATTCATGTTCCCTTTTTCGCAACGAAAACATGCGAGATGTTTGCCCCACATAAACCTTAGTGGGATTGGGGCAGCCAAGGCAACGAATTAAGTATATTACGTTATGTTGTTCATGGGGAGGGACTACATCCTTATTATTATACAAAAAGGAAATATTGCCTCTGGATGATAAAGCCGTACGGACATTATGCAGCTTGAATATTTTTTGAATTTTCTCCGACAGCCCTGGCACATAGAAAAGAGAAAAGAATGGCGAATCATTGCTAACAGGCACAGAGGTGGTGGGGGGTGCTAGCCGCTCATTCTTCTTTTGATTAAAATTTTTGATTACCGAATTAATAACATGCACTGGATAAGAGTTGGACAACGCCGCCCTTCTAAAAACATCAATATTTCTCACAATATAAGACTCGTCACAAAGAGAATGAATCCGTCTTAAAAAATAATACAAGGTGTTAATTTTATATATAAATGGACATTGTGAGAAATAATTGATAAATCTGCCACTGTCAGTTGGCTTGACATAAAGGTCAAATGAAAGCGAGCCACCAGGATTTTTAATGATCAAAAGGTCGAGAAACGATATTTTACTGTCCATTTCAATTTCATAGGTAAAATTCAGATCTGGATGAAAGTTGTTAAATTTGTCCAAGATCGTGTTTATTTGATTTTGTGGTACAATTGAAATAGAATCATCCACATATTGAAGGTAAACCAGTAAGTTGAGAGGCTTTACAGTAGAATAATAAAATTTTCTAATTACAATTTCAGCGGCTATTGGGCTGAGAGAGCCACCCATTGGCAAACCTTTCAATTGCAAATAAATAACACCGTTGAAAGAGAAATAATTGTGATGTAGACAAAAGCCCAAGGCCTCTTTAAATCTACTCAGTCCAAAGGTGGTATAAACGCTAATGTCATCCCAATACTCATCCACGCAACGCATGAAAAGGTCCAGAGGGACGGCTGTGAACAGGGACTGGATATCAAAAGATACGAGAACGTGATCATTGGGAACGATCACATCTCTCAATATATCCTTAGCCATTCTAGAATTAGAGACCTTAAATTCGTCATCGGTGGTAATATTTTTAAGAATATCAGCCATGTATCTAGACAATTTCGCATTGCTATAATTAATAGTGGAGACGACGGGGCGGTATGGATGATCAGGGGCTGTTCCTTTATGGGTTTTAATTAAGCCATAAAGTCTAGCCATGTTGGACTGTTTGGGCCTAAGCTTATTATAAACACGTTCATCGACCAGTTGTTCATTGTGGCATTTTTAGGAACAAGTTAATTCCATTGTCAAGTTTTTTGATCGGGTTGTTAGTGATCACCTCATTGTCATCGCCATGAAGGTGGACAACACATATAAACGTCTGGTAGCAGAAAAATGTTTTATAAAAACATATGGACATAGGGCACTAAACTATCAGACTGATTGTATTGGCCTTAGTAATGTATATTTGTCCATCTTAAATAATGTAGACGCCCAGATGTAAATATTATAAAAAATTGTTTATAACTTTATTTGTAATTTGAAAATATATTATAAATTAATTTATAAAATTGTCATTTGCAAATAAATAATATGTTTTCAAATAGGTCAAAGGCACGCTTTTGTGAGTTTTCGTTTTTATTAAGATGTATTTTGGGTCAATGTACTGAGGGTTCATTGCTTCCCCAGTATTTATCATATAATAACTGTATTTGATAATTAAATTTTATATACATTTGAGACTTGGCCGTGTTGACTAATGAGCATCTGACAACTAATATGCAAATTTTGTATTTTTTATATAATTTTGTATATGTTTATATATAACAACTCTATCTGCATCTCAATGGTGTGCACCTTGAGATTGCCAATAATGTAAGATCTGATGTTTTTTATAATTTAAAAAATATTTTATGTTGTTGTATTACAATTATTATTTTATGCTCATTTCAGCTCTAAAGAACTGATGATGGTTTTATCTAATTAAACCCGAAACGTCTTCTGAGTGGAGATTTTTATTCGATAGAGGCTCCTTTTTGGCTGACATCCTCTCTTCCTTCATCATTCTAAAACTTTCGAAAGTTGTGTGCTGTGCACCAACCAAATCTGATTTTTATAAACTTTACATCTTGAATTCTAATAATCATAATTTAAATAAGCGAGTGCGTACTGTGGTCCAACAGTAGGGCATGTTGAGCGTAAATCGACAAGATCCGTGGTGCAACTCGCGGCGGTACCTACATTTTTCGCTTATTTAAATTAATAATTTTTTTTTTTTTTTTTTTTTTTTTTTTTTTTTTTCGAATGGGTGCATAAGGTCCGAAGACCTATAATGACCAATAGTCACATGCAGCCAGGAAGAAAATAAAAACAAAAGGAGAAGCATAAAGGGGAAACTCAACTGCGGGAACTGAGAAGATGCCTGTTGAGGTTAGACTTGAAAGTCTGAAGATTGTAGGTTTTGGGGAAGATAGACGCAGGGAGCTTGTTCCAATCACGGGAGGTCATGGGGACAAAGGAAGAATGAAATTGTTTTGTTCTGTTAGTCGTGATCTGAACAGCATAGGGATGCTGAGAAGATGCCTCTCTTGTGTTCCGTGAATATGTTGCATTGGGTGGGATAATTGATTTTAATTCGGCAGAGCATTGACCATGGTAATACCTGTAGAAGAGAGATAGTGAAGATACTCTTCTTCTATGATCTAGTGACTGTAGGGATGCAGTAAGGGTAGAATCACCTATCAGTCTAATTGCACGCCTCTGTATGGCTTCCAAAGAGGAGAGAGCGTCTTTCGACGCCCCTCGCCAAAGGTGGGAACAATATTCAAGACACGGCCGAATTTGGGCTTTATAGAGGATTAGGAGTTGTTGGGAGGAAAAGTAACGCTTCGTTTTGAATAGGAAACCCAATTTCCTTGCGGTAGATTTAACCACAGAAGAGATGTGGTTGCTCCAGGAGAGATCAGATGTAACTGTCACTCCCAGAACAGAAAATGAATCTTTGAACTCGAGGCCATTATTGCTGTAAATAAGGGGAGGGCAAATCCTATTTTTTTGTCTAGAAATTAAACAACATTGGGTTTTTTGGGAATTGAATTTTACTTGATTGAGGTTTCCCCATTCCTCCAAGAGACCAAGATCATCATTTATCGACGACACAGCCCCCAGACGACCAGTGGATGAGGTTTCACCAGTCCTGACTGAGTGCAGGGTACTGTCATCAGCAAAGCAATGAATTGGGTTGGAGGTTACTCCCATGAGATCATTAATGTACATAAGGAATAGGGTGGGAGAGAGGACAGAACCCTGGGGAACACCTGCGTTGATTGAATGCGGAATAGAAGACACACCGTCGACTACAACCGAGATCTTTCGCTCCGTTAGAAAGCTCTTGATCCACTGGCACAGCTCAGAGGATAGGCCAAAAGATGGAAGTTTAGCATAAAGATTTTTATGCCATACCTGATCGAAAGCCTTCGAAATGTCAAGAGCAACTGCAATAGTTTCCCCTTTCATTTCCATGGCTTTGTTCCAGAGGTGTGTGACAAAGCTCAAAATATCCCCAGTCGAACGAGCATGCCTGAAACCATATTGCCTATCATTCATCATTCCGCAATGTTCCAGATGATTTAAAATTTGAATGTTGAGGGCTTTTTCCATAATTTTGGATAGTATGGAGGTTATTGCGATTGGGCGATAGTTGCTGGGAAGCGAGGAGTCACCTTTTTTGGGAATGGGTTGAATATTTGCCAATTTCCAAGAGTCGGGAAAATTTCCCGAGGAAAATGAGAGGTTGAACAACCTGGATAATATTGGGACCAATTCAGGGGAACATTTTTTAATGACGATGGGGGGAATACCGTCAGGGCCTGGAGATTTGTCGATTACTAGCTCCTTAATAACCTTTTTAATTAGTTTATCCCTAAAATGAATTTTATTCATTGAAATTTTATTGGAATGCTGGGTCGGAGGATCGCGACTATTGGCTTTATCGTCAATAGTAGAATTGGATGCGAAGAGAGAAGCAAAGATTTGGGCTTTTTCAAATGGGGTAGTGGCAATTTTACCATCAGGCAAATTAAGAGGTGGAAATGAAGATGAGGAAAAGTTACGGCCTACTGCCTTGGCCAAAGACCAGAAGCGTCGACTACCATTTGGGCAGGATGCCAATTGGTCGCATTTCCTCTGCTCGAAGGTCCTTTTAGCCTCATTGATGGTCTTCTGACATTGGGTTCTGGCCTTACGAAATCTATCCCACTCCAACGGATCATGAGACAGTTTCCAGTTCTCATATGCTTGATTTTTGGCGCTAGTGGCTTTCACACATTGGACATTAAACCATGGTTTGGATTTTTTTCCCTTTTGATATATTTTAAAGGGTACGTACGTACATTTCCATACCCATGATTATGGCTTCTGTGATAGAGTCAGCCGCCTGAGAAGCATTGGTTCCGTTGAAGCAGTAATCATTCCATGGAAAAGACGAATAGAAGATTCTTAGGTCATCCCATTGGGCTGAGTGGAATTGCCAAATTTTCCGAGGAGGGATGCGTTTTAGATGGTTAGTGGGAGATGTCTTGAATACTACCGTGACAAGGGAGTGGTCGGAAGTGCCAAGAGGGGGGGCTACTGAAGGGAAGTAAGAGTGTGGGTTGGAGGTAATAAATAGGTCTAGAAGATGGGGGGCATGTGTTGGATTGTCTGGAACACGTGTGGGTTCACCAATGATTTGGGTGAGGTCGCAAGAATCGCAAAAATTCTTGGCTGCCCTCCCTGCAGCATCGGTGGTGCCCGAGTATTTCAGCCAATCTTTGTGGTGAACGTTAAAATCTCCTAGGAAGGAGATTTCATTTGACGGGAATTTGGTTTGGATAGTATTGACACATTCTGTGAGATGGTCGAAAAAGTAAGTATGGTTGCTAGCGTTGGGAGAACGATAGATACAGCATAGGAAATGATTCGATGATTTGGCTGAGATTTTGAGCCATAGTATATCGAATACTTGGTTATATGTTTTTCATAATTACCTCATGGACCAACACATGATATATATAATTCTTTATTTAATAATAATAATTTTCTTTTCGTAATTAAGAAAAAGACGAGCCCTCGAAGTTTGGTGTAGGGGTTAGCGTGCTAACCTCGTATGCCAAAAGTCGCGGGTTCGGATTCCAGGCAGTCCGATGGTTTTATTTAAACCATTTGGATACCAAATGGCTTAAATAAGAATGCCTGGACCCCTAATATGTACATATTAATCTCTATAACGGATATCGTAAAAGTCTTAAATGGCCTAAGGTCCGAAAAGACTGTGTGAATGAGAAAAAAAGTGGGAGTGTTTAAAAAAAAAAAGGCGAGTGTCCGCCGCAGGCGGGCCCAAGCCAGCTACTGGGGGGTCCAGTGGGGCAAAGCCTCCCTGCCTAGACGTGAAGCCCACCGAAGGCGGGCGGCGCGGCTAGTTTATTTATATAAATATATTAATTTGTGTGTACTAGGCATTTCACTTTATTAATTTGAGACCATTTATTTATAAAAAGCTTCTGATTGTGGATAAATATTATGCATGCATTCCACCCACCACCAGTGTTATTATTTCGAATAAAATTGAATATTTTAAATCATATATTTGAATAATTTAACTTTTTTTTTTGCATCTCCCCCCCCCCACCCACCCTTTGAAATGCTAAAAATAATTGAAAACAGTTTAAGTCTAATAAATATTAATAAGGCATTATTTTCTATACATAGGAGAGAGAGAGAGAGAGAGAGAGAGAAAGAGAGGGAATACTAAAATTGAAACCTAATAACTTCAATTAAAGCTTAAGGGAAAGATTTATTTTGCCTATAAAGTGTTTAATTTATTTATTTTTTTTTTTTTTTTTGAGAGGGGGGTGGGGAGAGATTTGTTGCTTTGTGCATAAATTGATCAATACAACAAATAAATTAAAGTGAATTGAATACGATTTTATTATTAAAATTGAGAGAATAAAGAGAAGAAGAGAACATGCAGGCACTTTTCAATTGAACAAAAAAAATCTGGTTTGACTGGTCGTAATCGAAAGTTGTGTTCTCTGCTTGTCAAACCAGATTTTTTTTTGTGTCGAGATATACAGTAGAGTCTCGCTAATCCGAACTTCCGGTTAATCCGAACTCTTTTTGCGTAAGATTTTTTTTTTTTTTTTTAAGAGGAATATAAATGAAAATTAGACATTAAAGGAACTTTATTTTATTAAAAAATATGAAATATTTATTTAGAGTTTAATATCACCGACAAGTTTCACGGTTTACAACGTTATAAATACGACTTTATTATCAAAATTAACTAATTCAAGCTTACAATTCCGGTTAATCCGAACTTCCCGATAATCCGAACGACCCTCGGTCTCAATTAGTTCGGATTAACGGGACTCTACTGTATTTAATTTCCACCAATATATTAGAATTCAAGATGTAAAGTTTATAAAAATCAGATTTGGTTGGTGCACAGCACACAACTTTCGAAAGTTTTGTTCTGTGCTTGTCACACCAGATTTTTTTACTTAACATTCTTTTAAAAATCGCTCTTTATTATGCCTCACCCTGTATATTTTTTCGGTACCAGATTCAATTTAGTTAATCTTTTTCTAAATTAATTGTTTAGAATAATTTAATCCCTCAAAATTTCATCGTCCAAGAAGCGAGATTTCTATCTCTCTACTCTTCCTCGCCCTATTCCTGAGGTATACGAGGCTAGCACACTAACCCGTTCACATGGGCGTAACTAGAGAATTTGGCTGGGGGGGCCATGGGACCAGCAATCCTCGCTGGGGGGGGGGGGGCATGAGACCAGATAACCTCGGTGGGCGAGTCATTCCACGTCAAACGATACACTTTTTAACCTCACCATCTCAGATTTGTATGAAATTTGGGTCATAGGTAGAGTCAATAGAGACTAAGAAAAAGCCCCAATTTCAACTTGATATCTCAACTCGTTTAAGAAATGTGGCGTGTTAAAGTTGTCAAAAATGGCAAAAAATCGACCTAACCACATCTATTGTATTTAAATTGTTCTAAAATCTCTTAGAGATGAGATAGAGAGATGAATGAGGTGTCATTTTACAGCTTTTTTAGACACCCTTTCCAATGATATACAACACACCTGGGGCGGTGCAAAACACTGCTAAAAGTTAAAAAAATTCAATTTTTCCAGCCATCATTCATTCGTGCGAATTGGTTAATTTTTAACGAAATTATAAAGAAAATAGTTAATCTACAAGTCAAAGATAAGAAAATTTTATGATTAAGATGTTGTTTTGCTTAGAAGAATTCTTGGGTATAGTGATAGAGCTGACATAACTATTTTGTTTATAATTTCGTTAATAATTAACCGATATGCACAAATGAATGATTTCTGGAAAGCTAAAGAGTTACAGAATATCGTACATATATGTTTTTTGCATTCAGGGATGTTAAAAAAAATTTTAGGGTTGTAAGTTAAGAAAAACTGGAAAAATTGAATTTTTTTAACTTTTAGCAGTGTTTTGCACCACTAAATCACTTCTGATTGGGCAGAATCTCTAGATTTTCTATGTATCTTAGCTCTACCTGTATATCTTTAAGAGAAAACACCATAAAAAAATCTAGAAAACTCAAAATAAGAGCCGCTTTAGAGCAGAATTTCAATTAAAACGTTAAATTCTATATATCTCTAAAACTAGAGATATTCGAGCAAAACTGATGGCATTTTTGGAAAAAGGACGACGCATATAGCGACGAGAATAGCTCAAACTACTCCTGGTACCAAAATCACTGTTAGCCTGTATAATGTTTCCCAATTATGACAAAAAACTAACGCAAGGGTTGTTTTAATTAATTTTTCTATGATCCCATCATGATCCCTCGATGAGGCTTATATTATCTTTTAACCTTTAAGCAAGGACCATTTTAGAATTTTTTCAAAATTTTCGAAGGGGTACTTTTTGAGAAAAATTAATTTAAATTTTTGATTTTTAAATTTTTAAATTTTTTTTTATTACCGCCCCAGGTGTGTTGAATATCATTGGAAAGGGCGTCTAAAAAGCTGTAAAATGACACCTCATTCATCTCTCTATCTCATCTCTAAGAGATTTTAGAACAATTTAAATACAATAGATGTGGTTAGGTCGATTTTTTGCCATTTTTGACAACTTTAACACGCCACATTTCTTAAACGAGTTGGAGATATCAAGTTGAAATTGGGGCTTTTTCTTAGTCTCTATTGACTCTACCTATGACCCAAATTTCATACAAATCTGAGATGGTGAGGTTAAAAAGTGTATCGATTTGACTTGGAAAAAAAGAATGACCACTCGGGCCTGGAAAGCCCCATATTTTCTCAATTTTTCTTGGGGCAAAGGGCTTTCTGGGGGGGGGCACGAGCCTTCTGGGGGGGCAGGCCCCCCCCGGGACCCCCTAGTTACGCCCATGCCCGTTCACCAAGCTCGATGATGATGTAAGATTTATAAACATGGGAAAATATTTACATTTTGTTACCAAGGCAACCATTTCTTCTATCTTTCCTATAAAATATAAGAGTTAAGTTGTGTTCAGAAAATTTCAATTGCAAAATGAGAATATACATTTTAAAGAACATCTAAAAAAAATTTATTTTTGTTTTTTAATCAAAGTCGTTGAATCGAATTTTGAGATAATCGAAAAAAACTGAAAAAGTACATCAGAAAAGTACTAGTGCTCTTTGGTCTATTCAGATATCAGATTCAGTTTTTACTTTTTTTAAATTCACTTTCCACCTTATCCTTCCATAGGGCCAATGTTAATTTCCTATAGGGATTTGTATGTTAATTTCGATTCAAAAGGGGGTCCCCTTTGGAACTTTTTACGCATTTAAAAATTTTTTTTCCAATTCTTATGAAATTTTGTATTTATTTACGATTCTATATTGTGTATAAAATGTCCAAATATGAGATTAAAATTTTGAAAAATAACCATAGTTTATTTCAAGCAGTCAACATTTAAAATGCAAGTTTGAAACTAAGGTGCTATGGGAAACTAAATATATCTCGACACAAAAAATCTGGTGTGCCACACGGCACACTTTCCCTTCCGGTAAGAGAAAATTGTGTGCTGTGCGCCAGTCACACCAGAATTTTTTTTAAAATCTTTTATTAGGATTCAAGATAATTAACTAGACAGATGATAATCATGATTGGTCGGTCATCGCATCACACATCACATCAATTGAACTTATCCTCGCTCGGGTCCCCCATTGTCTTATTTAAATATGATTAATCTGATCTCTCATTAGTATTGATTTATTTTGACATTTAAGGGGTGCCTACGTTTATTGGCTATCAAATTTAATGGATTATTATCCCTGGTTTTAGAAAGAATAAAGCGAGAAGATAATTGCTATTTTATTTATTAGTTAATGACGTTTCGCTCACGGGTGACGATTTAATTAACGTTCTGAGGATGGAACAATATATTGAAAATGAAAATAAAAAGGGATAGATTGAAGAATGACTCTGTTATTTTTATACGTGAAGTTAGGTTGCTGGGGCAAATTATTTTCCTAATTTCACCAATTTGGTAAATCTTACACACAACTTTCTTGGGATAATTTAAAAGAAACCTGGGAAAAAAATTAAATTTTCTTTAAATTTAATTAAAAATAATTAGAGAAAAAGAGAAAGGGGGTATAAAGGCCGCAAAAGGCCAAAAAAAACATAAAAAAAAAAAAAATTCAACATATACTCGAAGGCTGGGTTATGCAAATTGAAAGCTAAATGGCTGCCTCAGACACCAGCGACCCTTACCTTTAGCATATTGTAAAACATATCACATTATTGTCAAAAGAAGTTGAATCAAAATAAAAAAAATCTATAGGTGAGAACTGGCATCACAGCACACAATTTACCCTCTAACCTCCGCTAATGGAAAGTTGTGTTCTGCCCTGCTTGTCACTCCAGATTTTTTGTGTCGACATATATTTAGTTTCCGACAGTAGGGCTACAATTGAATTTCAAGATGTAAAATTTATAAGTATGGGAAAATATTTATATTTTGATACCATGGCAACCATTTCTCCTATCTTTTCTATGGAGTACAAGAGTAAAGTGGTCTTCAGAAGATTTCAATGACAAAATGAGAATATACATTTTAAAGAGCATCTAAAAAATAATTGATTTATGAATTAAAAAAAAATCGTTGGAGCGAATTTTGAGAAAATCGAAAAAAACTGAAAATGTACATCAGTAAAGTACTAGTACTCTTTGGCCGATTTTGATTAAAAGCTTATTTTCACGCCCTAGGAGGGTGACTAACTTAAATATAAAATTTCAACGACCTAGCTAAATTCCTTCATGCTCTAAATTGAACCCAGACACACACACACCGACAGACCATGTCGCGAAAACACTTTTTTGGATTCAGGGGACCTCAAAACGTGTATATCCATCAAAATCTCGACATCGAATTTTTGACATGAATCCAATACTTTCTCTCTCTATATATTAACATATATATAGAGGTAAAAGAAAGTAAAAATGAGCTGGAAAAAAAAATCTGGTGTGACTGGCGCACAGCACACAACTTTCTCTTACCTTCGGTAATCGAAAGTTGTGTACTGTGCTTGTCACACCAGATTTTTTGTGTCAACATATATTTAGTTCCCGACAGTACGGAACATTGGAATTCAGATGTTAAAATCTATAAGTATGGGAAAATATTTATATTTTGTTACCATGGCAACCATTTCTCCTATCTTTCCTATGAAATACAAGAGTAAAGTGGTCTTCAGAAGATTTCAAGCGCAAAATGAGAATATACATTTTAAAGAGCATCTAAAAAATAATTGATTTTTGAATTTTAAAAAAAAATCGTTGGAGCAAATTTTGAGAAAATCGAAAAAAACTGAAAAAGTACATCAGTAAAGTACTAGTACTCTTTGGCCGATTTTGATTAAAAGCTTATTTTAATTTTTGTGGTTGGAAAGCTTTTTTTCCGGTCCCGGGGGGTGTTTAACTTAAATATAAAATTTCAGCCTCATAGCTCAATTCCTTCATGCTTAAAAGTGAACACAGACACACACACACACACACCACACACACCCACCCACCCACCCACCCACAGACAGACCATGTCGCGAAAACCACTTTTTTGGTTTCAGGGGACCTCAAAACGTGAAGATCCATCAAAATCTCGACATCGAATTTTTGACATGAATCCAATACTTTCTCTCTATATATATATTACATATATACATAGTTAAGAGAAAGTAAAAAAGAAAGATGTGTTTATTTATACGGGAAATCGCGTAAATTTCACAATTCAATTCAGTGAATGAACGAATAGTAAAGAGAGGGAGGGGAATGGGAAGTAATTTGGTTGATTCAGCAAAACACAAACGCTGGTTATTACTTTAACTTTGTACTACACACACACACACACACACACACACAAACATACATTGGCATTAGATTTAGAATTAACTTCGGACACGGGGACATCGTGGCGCTTAATCGAAATGTCATTTCCCTCTCTCTCTCTCTCTACTAAATAGTAATATTCAAATTGAGCATATAACAACAAACAGATGGCCATTGAGATTATCCCCTTGTAACTTATAGACACGTGATCAACATCATTTGCTTAAGATTATTTACACGTGTCCTATAACAATCACGTTTAATGGCTGTCTGTGATCTGTGAGACTGCCAAATGAAATAACCATAGATCCTTAGTTAACAGTACAAAAGACCAAAAAATCAAGTAGGCCTAATTCAAAAATTTGCCAAGAGATGTCAGAATGGTAGCTAATAATATTTAATGCATTTGGTTGATTTTTATTGATCTTTTAATAATAAATAATTTATAAATGTTATTATATATTATGTAACTTTTATAAAAGCATAAAAATATATAAATATAGGCCATTAATGGATCGGCTTTTAGACTAGCCTGCCATCTATTGCAAGAATGCTGAACTAATTTGACAGTTGATTTTTAAATAAATCATCTAAGCTTATTTTAAAAATTTCTTAATTAATATGTGATTATTAATCTGATTAATAATAACAATAAATTCATTTTTAAATTTAAAAAAAATTAAAGATTATTGGGACAGATTGTTTTTTTGTATTTGCTTGATAACAAAAAAATTAATTACGATAATTTTTTAATAAGTCATTAAAAAAATTATAGCTCGATGTCCCAATAATCTCTTATGAATTTAATTCATTTAAAATTCCTTATATTAGTCTAGTTTTTTTTTTTAAGTAAGTTTAGACGTCGCTCCTGAACCCCCTTAATAAAATAATTATTAAAAAAATTTTTTTTGGCGAATACGCCACAGATAAGAACAGTTCTTCTTCTCTCTAAAACTGAATTAGTGGAAACCCACTAATTAATAGTCAATAGCTACTATTTTAAGATGTCCAAAGTATACGACCAGTAATAAGTGATTATTCACTTTTTCAATTAGTAGAAATTATTAATATGAAAAATTCACTAATTGAAACAGTGAATTTTTAAAAAAATAATGACCAAAAAAAAGAAACGTTTAAGATATATGAAATAAGGTGTGATGACACCGGGGCCTAACTTGTGTTTACTGACTCGAGTTCTAGCCGAACCCACTTAAACTAGACTTACTCTTACTTCTCTGTTATTTCGTATATAAGTATGGCGCTGATGTTAACAATGCTTTTTACTTGAATGTTACTATATTCCTCCCCAGCAATTTATTTCTAAATAAACTTATTAAAACTAATTATCGTTATATCAAGAAATATATTTACTAGATTTTAAGTAAAAATATTTCTTAATTGACTATTTAAAAAATAATATTTTATTAATTTAAAAAAAATTTGGAATCTATTTGTTTTGACTTAACATATATTTCCTGCAATTTTTAACAAAAAATACAAGTTATCTCAATATTATTATTTATTTGTATTATTATTACTTAAATAAAGCCTTATATTGACAAAAATGTCTTTATTAAGGAACCGATCAAACAGCTGATTGAAAAAGTCGGCCATGTTGGCTTCTCAGACAGCGGGAATTGAATGAACTACTTTTTGAATTAGTAAAAAATAACTAATCTAAAAGTAACCAATAAATTTACTAAATATATTAGTAGATTCTACTCAAAATGACTAAATTTGATGTAATTTTCTTACCTACTATTTGAATAAGTAAAAATTCTACTAATTCGTTTTAAGAGAGTTAAGAAAAAACAAAATCTTATGTTTTTATCAACACACAGAGTATATAATTTAATAAAATTTTCGACTATATTTATTTTATTAATAAATCTTTTTTGTTATTTTGTTTCAGATTCTTCATCATCGGGATTAATAACCGAAGGCTCGATGGATATCGGTGAGTTTTCCAAAAATAATAATTTGAAGACTCTGTGGTCCTTGAGCTTTAGGATAGTCGACGGTTAATCGATACCAAACGCAGCGAAGGCTCGGATTGGTGACCCAATGTCCAGTGCTATTTTTTTTTTTTATGTCTGTTGTTGATTTTAATTAGATGTTCTGCTAATTCTTCTACTTCTAAGGCACCAGATATTATGGCGTTTGAACTGCCGAGTGATGGATTAGCAATTTGCACGAGAGTAGTAGTAGTCTGGTCTCTTTTTAGCAGTTAAGTGCTTGAGGTGGAGGCTGAGTTGAACCAGTTTGGGGCTCTATATCTAAAATTATTATTATTATTTGAAGTTCCTATCGGGATCCCCGTTAATTTACCCGAGGTGCTTCTGTGCACGAAGTGACACACCTCAAACCCAACCGGCCTTACGCATTAGTGTGTCATTTAATGCACCCAATATTATATACATATTTACATTACATTTACATTATATACATATATACATTACACACATACATATATTGGGTTTCAAAAATACTTTCTTCATTGAATCTGTTAATGAATTTTTTCACAGAATGAATTTTTTATTAGAAATATTTATTTTGATCTCAAAGAAATTTCACTAAATTTTTTTAAATTTTTAATAAAAAATTCATTTAAAAAATTTTTATAATTTCAAAATAGTATTATTAAATTGTGACATTAGTAAAACTTGTTTAGTGTTTAATTTTATCGAAATACTAGCTGCACAACATGCCAGGGGGCTTGAACTCTGCTTTTTTTATTTTCTTTCTCTTTACTATCAATAATAATATTATAATTGGACCCTGTTACGCATTAGTGTGTCAAGCGCCTCCTACCGAGATTTGAGAAAATCAACATTAAAGTTTTTCTGATTTACATTGTTTTCATTGGATTCTATATAATTTTTTTTTGTCAATTGTGCAAGCAACATTAAATATACATTTTTTTGGGACATATTTCACAAAAAAAATACTATTAATTATGGCATTTGAAAAAATATTCCGTGCTTAATTCAATTTTGAATTTTTTTTGGCGATTGACACACTAATGCGTAACAGGGTCCACTTATAAATTTTAGTTAAGTGAAAGAAAATAAAAAAGCAGAGTCCAAGTCCCCTGGCATGTTGTGCAGCTAGTATTTCTATAAAATTAAACACTAAACAAGTTTTACTAATGTCACAATTTAATAAAAATCTTTTGAAATTATAAAAATTTTTGAAATAAATTTTTTTTTTTAATTTAAAAAAATTTAGTGAAATTTCTTTGAGATCAAAATAAATATTTCTAATAAAAAATTCATTCTGTGAAAAATTAACTATTTATAATTAAGAAAAGTATTTTTGAAACCCAATATATGTATATGTGTAATGTATATATGTATATAATATTGGGTGCATTAAATAAATAAAAAAAATAAATAAATACCAGGGTAAAAATGATTTAAAATGATCGAGGGATACACACGCCCGCACCAGGGATACACATTTTGATTTTGATCACTTTCGATCTACTGTGTGTGTCCCTGGTGCGGGCGTGTGTATCCCTCGATCATTTTAAATCACTTTTACTCGGATATTTATTTATTTTTTTTATTTATTTATTTAATGCACCCAATATTATATACATATATACATATACCCTTACATTATATACATACATATATACAGCCACACTTTTTTTACATGAATTTTCACAGATTGAATTTTTTATTAGAAATATTTATTTTGATCTCAAAGAAATTTCACTAAATTTTTTTAAATTTTTAATAAAAAATTCATTTAAAAAAATTGCAAAAAATTTTTATAATTTCAAAATTTTTTTATTAAATTGTGACATTAGTAAAACTTGTTTAGTGTTTAATTTTATCGAAATACTAGCTGCACAACTATGCCAGGGGGCTTGGACTCTGCTTTTTTTATTTTCTTTCTCTTTACTATCAATAATAATATTCTAATTGGACTCTGTTACGCAATTGTGTGTCAAGCGCTAGCTACGGAGTTTTGAGAAAATCAACAATAAAAGTTTTTTGATTTACATTGGATTATATATAATTTTTCTTGTCAATTGTGCAAGTAACATTAAATATAAATTTTTTTAGGACATATTTCATAAAAAAAAAAAAAAAAATACTATTAATTATAGCATTTGAAACAATATTCAGTGCTTAACTCAATTTTTAATTTTTTTTGGCGCTTGACACACTAATGCCCAACAGGTCCATATATACAAAATAAGAAAATGATAGATCAAAATCAAAGTAATCAAAGTTATGAGGAATTAGAGGCAATCGTTTGGTGTTATATAATTATATTTTAATTTTATTTAAGGTCTTTTTTCAGTATCGAAGGCTCTTTAGACCCTTTCAATCGATAGGTAGCCAAGCACACGAAGTATCAACTCCACCACTCTGCTACGGCCTAGGGGCATTTATTCATCTCTTGTTTATATAATTTAATTAGAATAGCTTACTTACATTTGAATATTTAAATTTTTCAATTATTTGAAGAAGAAAAAAAAAAATAAAGAAGCAGAACGAAAAGTCAAAATTATAAATTAATTCAGTCACCTACAAATTTTCTTCATTTTTTTTTTATCGTAAAATAAATATCTCAGCAAGAGAGAGATAAATTAAGACACAGAATAAATTAATTATAATTATATTTGTATATTCAATAAAATTATTCTTTTTTTTTTTGTTCATTTATCTAAATAAAAAAAATTTCAGAGAGTGAAGGAAGGAAAGTGAAATATTTTAGTAAAAAAAAAGAGGATATATTTTCTCTCCTCTCTCACACACACACACAGAGGTTTATTTTCATTTTATTTACATAACTGAATATAAAATGAATTTTCTTCATGAACAAAAAAAAAAAAAAAAAATTCATTCTTCCATATTGGTTGGCGTCTCTCTGGCTCTGGCGTTATAAATGAAGAGGTAAAATAAAAAAAAAATAAATTAAAAACAATACTCTCTAATTCTTTTGTTTATTTAGTATAAAATATTATTATTATAAATATTTTCACTGAGTAAAGGAAGTTTTTGTAATCCTTTATTAAACTGATTTCTAGAGCCAATGCTCAGAAATAGCATAAAGCCAAGATACACCATCTATCTGGTGGTGATTTTTGAAACTCATTGTTTTTTGTTTTTTTCATTGAGAAAAAAATTCACATCATTTCATTGATTCGAAAGAAATGTGTGAAATTTTAGAGGGAAGAAGAATTTTATTCATTTACTCTATTCTTATAGAGACATTCAAAAAACATTTTTTAACATATAAAGACATTTATTCAAATTAAAATACATAATTTATGTTTACATTTATTATTAAATGCTTTTATTTAACTTACTCTTTCCCTCCTATACCAAACGTCGCGGGTTCGGACCCAGGCAGTCCGATGATTTTATTTAAGCCATTTGGATACCAGATGGCTTAAATAGAAATGCCTCAACCCACAATTTATATATCAATCACAACGGATATCGTCTAAAGTCTTAAATGGCCTGAGTTGCCGAAAAGACTGTCTGAATGTGTGTGTGATTGTGAGTGTGAATGAGAAAAAGTGTGAATGTTTTTTTAAAAAAAAAAAAAAAAAAAACTTACTCTTTCAAGGTCACCAACTTTGAGTCTTTGCTTAAGGCACTTCCCGATGAGCTAGAGGTGTGAAATTTGATATTTAAGGGTCATTTTTGGTGACACTCTTGAAAAAATTTTTTCATCAAAATAGGCCAAATTAATGTGGTACTTTATTTGAAACCTCACGCAAACAAATCTATTTTCAAAAGACTTCCCGATGAGCTAGAGGTGTGAAATTTGATATTCAAGGATCATTTTTGATGACGCAAATAGTTAGTTTGATTTTACCAAAATTGACCAAACTAATGTGATACTTTATTTCACGCATCCTGCCTTCTTTTTTTAATTCTCTAAAAAAGACTAATGCCCAATCGCACCGCACAATTTAAGTATGACTTAAAATTAAGTATCAACAACCTGGCAACGTTGTAAATTTTAGTGATATTCTGGTGATTTATTTTTAATTTAATAATTTTTTCTTTTTAATAATCATAAACTAAATTAAATACATATTGTTTATAAATATTAATTTCAGAAAAATGAGAAAATCAGAAACAAAATATTAATTTTCATGATTTTTGATTAATTAATAGCAATTTTATATATAGGCTACTATATATAAATATTAATAACGATCTGTCACTCTATAACAGTGTTTTTCAATCTGTGGGTCGGGACCCCTAGGGGTGGCGAAGCCCTACACGGAGGGTAGGCGGCAAAAGGAAAAAGGCAAAGTTCTACACGATAATAAAAACATAATTTCATGGAGAAGGGAAATAGGTACCAAAATAGAGAAAATCATATAACTTACATAGTCTTTTGATTTATAAACTTTTTGTCGGTCTATGAACCAAGAGAATCGCCAGAATTTTTCAACCTGTAAATTCCAAAAGATTGAAAAACACAGCTCTACTAATATAAGACTGGAAAATTTCGTTTCAAAATTCCAACGGGAAGTTGGTCAGAGCGTGACAGACGGATGGACCGACAGACCCTCCGCTAATATATATAATATAGATCATCCTCGAAAATATAGTTCATATTGTTCATGTTTTTTATAAGAAAAATCTAAATCGAATCCAAAAAATGTATTATTATTAGTTAATTAATATTATATTATCAATATTGTTTTTTAGCTTAAGTCATTGCTAAGCCCCCGAAATCGAGGGCTTAAATATTTGGGGGTTAAGTATGAAATTTAACAGACTTTCATTGTCATCCGTTGCTAACCACGTTCGTTGCTAAGATAACACGTTCTCTGATTGAAAATAAAATCATGTTTCAAGACCCAAATGGCGTGAATAAAGATGCCAGGACCCCCAATATATATTTATTAATAAATAACAGTATCGTTTAAGTCTTATATTATTAAATCACAAATAAATCAGCAGAATATCACTAAAATTTACAACGTTGCCATGTTGCTGATACTTTATTTTAAGTTATACTTAAATTGTGCGGTGCGATTGGGCATAAAAAGTTTAAAATAAAAATATAATAAAAAAAAACTTTTAAAAAAATGCTTTTATTTAAATTGAACTAAAAAGAGAAAAATAATTTAATTTAATTGTTCTTGTTAAAATTGTTTAATATTTATGACTTAAAATAAAAGCGTGGGTGCTTCGAAGCTATTCCGAGGCTTCCCTTAAGCTACGAGTACCAATGAGCGCCCCACGCTTTTATTTTAAGTCATAAATATTAAACAATTTTAACAAGAACAATTAAATTAAATTATTTTTCTCTTTTAGTTCAATTTAAATAAAAGCATTTTTTTTTAAAGTTTTTTTTTATTATATTTTTTTGTACTGACTTCGAGCCATCAGAGACATTAAAAAAAAAAAAAAAAAAAAAAAAAATAATAATAATAATTATATATCAATTTTTATTAATTTTCATTTGAGAGATTTAATTATTTCATCATTATAATTAATTATTTATTTATTTATTTTTTTTCAATAAAAAAAACATTCACACTTTTTTTCTCATTCACACTCACACTCACACACACATTCACACAGTATTTTCGGCAACTGAGGCCATTTAAGACTTTTAGACGATAACCGTTGAAGTAATATATATATTGGGGGTTCAGGCATTTCTATTTAATTATTTTTAATTTATCATAAGGCCAAATAAAACAATGTTTTGCCCTCGTGCTTGGCGTAGTTGGTAGTTGGCGCCTGCTTGTATACCAAGGGTCGAGGGTTTGGACCCTGTGTTTGTGTGTGAAAAAAAGTGTGAGTGTTTAAAAAAAACAAACAATGTTTTCCAGTGAAAGAATTCCAGATTGTGAACCACTGATTAGGGTGGGTTCCCTACTTTGACATAATTCTATCCTAAAACCACCCAACCACATTCACACAGTCTTTTCGGCAACTTAGGCTTTTACGATAACCGTTATAACCCAGATAGCACAGTACGTCTTATGTACGTACATAAGACGTACTGTGCTATCTGGGAATGAATATATCTATTGGGGGTTCAGGCATTTCTATTTAAGCCATCTGGTATCCAAATGGCTTAAATAAAATCATCGGACTGCCTGGGTCCGAACCCGCCATGTTCGATATAGAAAGTAGGCAACCAACTAGACCAAGCCCGTAGGCTTATTTCAAATTTATAAATGGCCTAAAAGGGTCTTTTAAAAAAAGTGTAACTTTTATATAGTGGTCTTTTCAACAATAAAATTATCATGTTCCGATCAAAGTGAAAAGAAGCCCCCGAGTTTGGCGTAGTATGTAGCGTGCCAACCTCCTATACCAAACGTCGCTGGTTCGGATCCAGGCAGTCCGATGATTTTATTTAAGCCATTTGGATACCAAATGGCTTAAATAGAAATGCCTGAACCCATCTATATATATATTAATTACAACGGTTATCGTCTAAAGCAGGGGTGGGCAAATACTTTTAAGCGCGGGCCAAAATGAAATTTTCAAAATGTCTCCCGGGCCGCAGGACTATACCGCGCTTTCCACACCCGAATGTTTTGGGTGGAGTTTTTTCCTTGCCCAAGAAATTTTTTTTTGGCAAAAACACTGTACGTATCATTTTAAAGCATTTGGACAAAGAAATTTGACAGTTAATACCCTGGTAGGAATTTCCAATGCTGACAATTGGCCGAACCTTGGGCCAGTTGTCATCAGTTGTCATTTGCCAAGCCTTGAGTAGTGGCCATTGGGCCAAGCCTGGTCCGAGGCTTGGCCCAATGATATTATATTATTAAACCGATCCTTGGGAAGACGAATAGACCAAGCTGGTCCGAGGCTTGGCCCAATTGTATTATATAATTAAATCGAGCCTTGGAAAGTCACCAATGGACCAAGCCTGTCTATTATAATAGATAATAGTAATAATAAATTGTCTTACTTGGGTGACATGCGAACAATTTGTGCCCACTAAAATACGAGTATGTCCCGTAATTTTAAAGAAAAATGAAAGATTATAATCGAACAGACCTAGTATGCTTGCATACATAAAAGTAGGGATATGGTTACGGCTGTTCAAAATTATAATACTTCTATTATTTATATACTGTATTTCATTATTTATATGCACTCTACGCACACTAATACTGTTGATTTCAACAAAATCGCATAAAAGGGATTTTTCAACGGGCCGGATAAAGTAAGCAAAAGGGGCTGATCCGGCCCGCGGGCCGCTTTGCCCACCCCCGGTCTAAAGTCTTAAATGGCCTAAGTTGCCGAAAAGACTGTGTGTGTGTGTGTGTGAGTGTGGGAATGAGAAAAAAGTGTGAATGTTAAAAAAAAGTGAAAAGAAATTTTAAATATTTATCAATAAGAATATTTTGTTTGTACATTTAAAACAAAAAAAGTTAAATTTTATTGTATTTAATTGTCAGTAGATCGTGAGAATTGTTAAAAGAAAGAATAAAAGAAAGAAGGGTCAGTCAAATCGAAGCAATAGAGTGGTTGCTTTGTCACACCCATTAAAGCCCTCCCCCACCCTCCAAGCCAACCGACCATTTTTTAACCATTTGACAATAAGGGCTTTTTTATTTCATTCAAGGAGGCGAAATAAACTACGACAAAAGAGGAAATACAATAATGAAATTCTGCAAAAAAAAAAAAAATAATAATAATAAATACTAATTTAGAAACAGTTTTTTTATCAATAATAAAAGAATTAGATTTTCGGTTTAACTGTAGTTTATTTGTACAAATTACAACGTTTCGGCCACTCATTCTGTGACCTTTTTCAGCTAACACTGTGACAATCTCAATTGAAAATCTAATTCTTTTACTAATGATAACAACTGTGAAAGCCTAAACTCCAAAATTCGAATTAAATCAATATGGGATTCGAATCCACTTCCAGTGGCTTTCGAGGTCATCAAATATTGAAATTTACCGCGGGGTGTGTGGTTAGAAATACTCAGGCAATTATTATTATTACATATTTGAAATTCCTAGCGGGATCTTCGTTTATTTACCCGAAGTGTCCAAGAGCAAAACGTTTTGCTCAATACCAAAGCAAGCCGATTAGGCCAAGTGGCGTAGCGAGCTGAACTCGCGCCTGGGGCACAATACCTTTTTAGCGCCCCCTTCCCCCCTCCCCCATTTCGAATATAATATTATACAGGGGCTTATAAAGAAATTTTTTTCGGAGGGGGGGGCGAACTCAAAAATTTTCCTGCCTGTGGAAAATTTTTTTTCCCTGCCGTTAAAATCATTTTACCCTTTTTTTTAAGAAGGCCAAAATTTGCGGAATTTTTTCCCCCTTCCTGCAGAAAATATTTTTTGCGGAACCTAAAATTTTTCGTCACGCGGAAAAATTCGGGCAGAAAGTTCCGATGCACTTATGTTCTACATGTATTCTAGTTTCAGAATCTATTGATGTTGTTAGGGATCCGCAGGAATCCCATGTACTTTTTTGAAATTGAAAAAATTTATATTGCTTTTTTTTACTTACAAAAAAAATTTATTTAAAAATAAATAACTGAAATACAAGAAAAATAAAATAAAAAAAAGATTTTTAAAAAATGCTTTTATTTAAATTGAACTAAAAAAGAGAAATAAGAAAGAAATAATTTAATTATTTTTGTTAAAATTTTTTAATATTTATGACTTAAAATAAAAGCGTGGGGCGCTTCGAAGTGATTCCTAGGGTCGCGCCCCACGCTTTTATTTTAAGTCATAAATATTAAAAAATTTTAACAAGAACAATTAAATTATTTCTTTCTTATTTCTCTCTTTTTAGTTCAATTTAAATAAAAGCATTTTTTTAAAAATCTTTTTTTTATTTTATTTTTATTTTAAGCTTTTTAGTCTTTTAGTCTTATCAAAAATCATCATTATGATAAAGTACCACATTAGTTTGGCCTGTATTGATTTGGTTCAATTAAAAAATTATTCATTATCATAAAAAAATGACTCGTAAATATCAAAATTCAAAACTATAGTTAATAGGGCCTTATTTGCGTGAGGCTTCAAATAAAGTACCACATTAGTTTGGTCTATTTTGATCCAAACCACCATATAGTGGCGTCATCAAAAATGACTCTTAAGTATTACATTTTACACCTCTAGCCCATCGGGAAGTATTTTGAAATTATATTAATTCGCGAAGGGTTTCAAATAAAGTACCACATTAGTTTGGTCTATTTTGATCAAAACCACCATATAGTGGCGTCATCAAAAATGACTCTTAAGTATTACATTTCACACCTCTAGCCCATCGGGAAGTCTTTTGAAATTACATTAATTCGCGAAGGTTTTCAAATAAAGTACCACATTAGTTTGGTCTATTTTGATCAAAACCACCATATAGTGGCGTCATCAAAAATGACTCTTAAGTATTACATTTCACACCTCTAGCCCATCGGGAAGTATTTTGAAATTACATTAATTCGCGAAGGGTTTCAAATAAAGTACCACATTAGTTTGGTCTATTTTGATCAAAACCACCATATAGTGGCGCCATCAAAAATGAACCTTAAGTATTACATTTCACACCTCTAGCCCATCGGGAAGTCTTTTGAAATTACATTAATTCACGAAGGGTTTCAAATAAAGTACCACATTAGTTTGGTCCATTTTGGTAAAACCAAACTCACAATTTGCGTCATCAAAAATGACTCTTAAATATCAAATTTCACACCTCTAGCTCATCGGGAAGTGTCCTTAACAAAGCCATAAAGTTGGTGACCTTGAAAGAGTAAGTTAAATAAAAGCATTTAAAAAAAATATTTACAGAAAGAAGATTAATTTATCTATGATTCAAAAAAAAATTCATTAAAATTGGATTAATATTAATTAGGAACCGACCGAATATTCGGTTTCGGTTACGGTTTCGGCCAGTTTCGGCCAAAAATCCTTGTTTCGGCCATAGTTTCGGTTTCGGCCATAGTTTCGGTTTCGGCCAAAAAGTAGCCGAACCTTTCGGTCGGCCGAAACCTGAGTCTGAAAAGATGGGATGAGACTCGCATGCAAAAAAAGGTCAAATGATTTGCAAAAGCGGAAAAGGTGCTGAAAAAAAAATTTAGTCTCCCTAAAAAAAGGTAAAATTATTTTCACGGTAGGGGGAAAAAATTTCAAAAAGAAGAAAAAGTTAAAATAATAATAATTTTTTATAGGAAATACAAGTTTCGGTTTCGGTTACGGTTTCGGCCGAAACTAAGATCGAGGCCGAATATTCGGTTTCGGTTTCGGCTGAAAATCTTGTTTCGGTCGGACCCTAATATTAATACATGAAAAAAAATTTCTAAATATCGACTTAAAACGCAAAGAAAAGTTAGTAAGTTATCTTGCCCACTTTGGCGCTCTATAACTCGGGTTTGGGTTGGGTAAAAAAAAAATGAATTATTGTCCTGAGGTCCACATATAGTCTATTATTAGTGTGCAAAACGTTGTTTTTATATTTTGAAGTTCATTTTTTCGAATTATGGCCGCTTTTTTCCTATTTCAGCCCACTGTGCGCCCTGGGCATGATGACCCCTCTTGCTCCCCCCCCTCTCTACGCCACTGGATTAGGCAAAATGTTTTGCCTTTGAACAAAATAAAATCTTTTGCCATTTAGCATTTTGCTTGCCCACGGGGCGTGGTGTAGAGGTTAGCGTGCTAACCTCATATACAAAACGTCGCGGGTTCGGACCTCAGGCAGTCCGATGATTTTATTTAAGCCATTTGGATACCAGATGGCTTAAATAAAAATGCCTGGACCCCTATATATATAAATTCATAAATAACGGATATCGTAAATGTCTTATATGGCCTGAGCTGCCGAAAAGACAGTGTGAATGTGTGTGTGAGTGTGAGTGCGAATGAGAAAAAATCTGGTGTGACTGGCGCACAGCACACAACTTTCTCTTACCCTTCGGTAAGAGAAAGTTGTGCACCGTGCTGGTCACACCAGATTTTTTGTGTCGAGATATATTTAGTTTCCGATAGCACCTTAGTTTCAAACTTGCATTTTAAATGTTGACTGCTTCAAATAAACTATGGTTATTTTTCAAAATTTTAATCTCATTTTTGGACATTTTATACACAATATAGAATCGTAAATAAATACAAAATTTCATAAGAATTGGAAAAAAAAAATTTTAAATGCCTAAAAAGTTCTAAAGGGGACCCCCTTTTGAATCGAAATTAACATACAAATCCCTATAGGAAATTAACATTGTTCCTATGCGAAGATAAGGTGGAAAGGGAATTTAAAAAGAGTAGAGAGAGACGATAATGTTTGCAAGTGAGAGAGAGACATATATGTTTTCTTTGAAACAATTAAAGACACAAATAAAATAAAAATAAATGGGAATTTAAATAATAATTGATTTTTTAATCTAATAAAAAGAAAAAGATTTAAATTCCGTTACCATGGCAACCATTTCTATCTTTCCTATGAAGAACAAGAGTAAAGTGGTCTTCAGAAGATTTCAACGGCAAAATGAGAATATACATTTTAAAGAGCATCTAAAAAATAGTTCATTTATGAATTTTAAAAAAAATCCTTGGAGGGAATTTTGAGAAAATCGAAAAAAACTGAAAAAGTACATCAGTAAAGTACTAGTACTTTTTGGCCGATTTTGTTCAAAAGCTTATTTTGAGATTCTTCAAAGGTACCTAAGTTAAATATAAAATTTCAATCCGCTAGCTCAACTCCTTCATGCTAAAAATCTGTCCACACACACATACACACACACACACACAGACACACACACACACACATACACACACACACATACACACACACACACACAGACCAATTTCCGGGACCCACTTTTTTGGACTCAGGGGACCTCAAAACATGTATGTATATCCATCAAAATCTCGACATCGAATTTTTGACATGATCGCAATACTTTCTCTCTCTATATATTTCATATATAGGGTACGAGAAAGTAAAAAGTGTGAATGTTTAAAAAAAAAAAAAAAAAAGCATTTTGCTTCCAGTAGGCAGTGAATGAATAGTTCTATAAAAGATATCGGGTTCTGATGATGAAATGTTGCTATTCTGATTTTGTGTTCGATGGTGCCTAATTCCCAACGCACACCAATTGAGCAAAACGCTCAATGACAAAACTTTTTGCTCAATGATGTCGAATTTGCATGCTCAATTGTGTTTTCCCTCTTGGGTGTGCGTTGACCCATTGAAAAAACAGTTTTAAACACGATTAGTCAAAAACATTTTTGTTCAATTGGTGTGCGTTCCGCCTTGAGAACTTTCCCTTTAAATATAAAAAAAAATAAAATATTCTCAACAATTAAGATGTAAATGATATCGAGAATCGATATCTTAGCCGCCACCTCCCAAAAAATAAAAAACATTTCTTCTTTTAGTGTAATTGAAATTAAAAAAAAAAACTTTCTTCATGAGGATTATATAATTTTATTAGTACTCAAGTTAATTGAATTTTGTGTCAAGTTAATTAACCAATTTGAGGGGCGGAGAACAGCAGCAGAGAAACTGTTCAATAAATTCAATCCCGGTGTGAAAATGTTACTGCCAATTTGTGTCTGTAAATACTTGTGTATGTCATTTTGAATTTGATTTCGTTGGAAGAATCGATCAAGTTGAGGTGAATAAAGAAATCTGTCTTTTTTAAGGTTGTTCGAACATTAAAGCACTTTGTTAGATTAAAAGCTAATTTTTTAATATGTTATTAATCACTATCAAATACGTATAAAATAAAATTTTGAAGCAGATCTGACACAGGGTTATCGTGTAATTAATTTAAAAAAAAAATTGAAATTTAACATGTAGCCTATGGGGAATAACGACGAAACGCACACATATCGAATTATATAGCCACCTCTGCAATAGGTAAAAAAACAAAGAACTTACATTTTATCAATTCACTTCCGAGGAATACGTTAAAAATAAAATCAAAAGTTTCTGCTGAAATCTTTTAAAGATATTTTAACAAGAAAGTCAAAAAATTCTCCAAAATGACAGTCAGTCATTTTTAAAAGCAAGTCACGTGACTCAGAACAGTCCGGCAACGTCGCATAAAATAATACACTTTTCTCGCTGTCAATTTCATTTTTTCCATTTTACGATATTTTTTTCTCGCAAATCGTCCATTGTGTCTAAACTAATTTGCATTACTCTTTATAATATTATAAATACAACAACTGAACACTATACAAGATCAACATCAGCTCTCAAATACGAATATTGCTTACGGGGTACTATCCGAACAACCTTAAGATAGAATAAGTTTATTTTTTTTTTGTCTTATGTATAAGCGTTTGACCTTTAGAAATGAAGGCAATTTCTCTCTCCTCTCTTTTTTTTGTGTGTGTTTATTCTATTTAAAAGTAATCCTAACACTTTGTTTGTTTTTTTTTTTTTTTTTTTTTTGATTATTTGTGTATATGACACCAGTTTTCTCATGAAGGAAATGAGCTAGGAGGTTGAAATTTTATATTTAAGTTAGGCACCCTCCGAAGTTGTGAAAATAAGCTTTTTATCAAAATGGGCCAAAGGGTACAAGTACTTTACTGATGTACTTTTTAAGTTTGTTTTTCTATTTTCTCTAAATTCGCCGCAACGATTTTTTTAAAATTCAAAAATCAATTATTATTTAAATGACCATTTATTTTTATTTTATTTCTGTCTTTAATTGTTTCGGAGAAAACATATCTCTCTCTCTCTCTCTCTCTCTCACTTGCAAACATTATCGTCTGTCTCTCCGCCTTCTGTTAATTTCCTATAGGGATTTGTATGTTAATTTCGATTCAAAAGGGGGTCCCCTTTGGAACTTTTTAGGCATTTAAAATTTTTTTTTCCAATTCTTATGAAATTTTATATTTATTTACGATTCTATATTGTGTATAAAATGTCCAAATATGAGATTAAAATTTTGAAAAATAACCATAGTTTATTTGAAGCAGTCAACATTTAAAATGCAAGTTTGAAACTAAGGTGCTATGGGAAACTAAATATATCTCGACACAAAAATCTGGTGTGACCAGCACGGTGCACAACTTTCTCTTACCGAAGGGAAAGAGAAAGTTGTGTGCTGTGCGCCAGTCACACCAGATTTTTTTTCTTACCCGACTTTCCCCTATATATAAAATTTAACCAGCTATAAAATTGAAAACAAAAAAAAATTTTGTTTTTAAACGGTAGCAGATGACTTTTGACAAATTCCCCATATGAAATCAATCGTTCATTTAAAGAATTTCTACTTGGCATTTTATCTCCTTGCCTGCGGCTCTTTTTCTACTCTCTCTCTCTCTCTCTTTCTCAAGTTTCCCCCCAAATGCCTTGAAGTCGGATTTCGATACTGAAACGATCAGGAAAAAAAAAAAAAAAAAAAAAAAAAACTCTTACAATCTTGTTTTTATTCATTTTAAATTTTTTTAAAACGCAAAGTGATTCTCAATTTTTTTTTTTTTTTTTTTTGAAATTCTCTTCCACCCCTGAACTTATTTAATACCGAGTGTGATCTTTGTCTTCTTAGAGAGGGAGAAAAAAAAAAAAGTTAAACTTGGTTGGTAACATAAAATAAAATCCTACAACTTAAATTGCTTTATAACTTTGGTATCGAAACTTTTTATTTATTTTGTTTTTTTTTTCTGTTTGTTAACAAGTTATGTAATCAATGTCTATGACATAATTATGACATGACAATGCGTGATAATTTAATTAATTATTTGGGCCGTAATACAGTGCTCTCTTGTGCTAGGGGCTCGCATTTATATATAAATTAATTTAGAAAAAGTAAGGATAGGGTCTCCAAAATGTCTCACGCCTGTTGAGAAGGACAGAAATTCATTA
>JAKCPI010005440.1:0-13018 GCA_023213315.1 Euborellia annulipes | reverse complement strand
CATGGCAACCATTTTTTCTATGAAGTACAAGAGTAAAGTGGTCTTCAGAAGATTTCAATGGCAAAATGAGAATATACATTTTAAAGAGCGACTAAAAAATAATTGATTTTTTAATTTTAAACAAAATCGTTGCAGCGAATTTTTAGAAAATCGAAAAAAACTGAAAAAGTACATCAGTAAAGTATTAGTACTCTTTGGCCGATTTTGATTAAAAGCTTATTTTCACGGCCCGAGGTGGCTGTCTAACTTAAATATAAAATTTCAACCTCGCTAGCTCAATTCCTTCATGCTTTAAATTGAACACAGACACACAGACAGACCATGTCGCGAAAATCACTTTTTTGGATTCAGGGAACATCAAAACGTGATATATCCATCAAAATCTCGACATCGAATTTTTGACATGAATCCAATACCGTACTATATTAACATATACATAGGTAAGAGAAAGTAAAAAAAAAGGTCGTTAACGAGATCAGATTATAATAATAATTAATAAATTAAATAATTTTAAAATAAAATCTATTTATTGTTTTTATATGTGTGTGTGTGAGAATTGAGAAAGACAGAAGGCCAAATTGTGACTCTATAACGATAGATACACAAAGAGTATAGAATAATTCACTTTTTTATTTTCTTTTTCTAAAAAAAAAAAAACAAACGAGAATTATCCTGTTTAATAATAAAATTAGGCATACTTGAATGATTTCAATAATAATATTTTTTTTTTTTTGTTTTTAATAAAATATTTTGACCATTCGAAAAAGTGTTTTTTTTTTTTTTTTTTATCACAAATGTCATCTAACCTAACTGTTTTTTTTTTTTTAAATCATTGGCAACATAGGCATGACTTGTTTAAAATATTAAACAAAAATAAGAAAGGTAAATTTTATAACGTCCCCTGGCATTTTCTTTTTGGCAATAAAAAAATATTGTTTAAAAAAAAAAATCACACAAGAGAATTAAATTAGATTAAATAAATATTAAATGTTTTTAAAAACAATCCTATTTAATATAATGATAAAAGAACCCTTTTTTAATGACCTACACAAAAAAATCTGGTGTGACTAGTCGCACAGCACCCTTTGGAAAGAAAAAGTTGTATTCTTTGCTTGTCACCCCCCCCCCCCTGGCAACAAGAGCTTTTAAACAAAATTTCAAAATGACTCACCAAAATGAAAAGCGGTAGTTAATGAGAAGACAACATTGCAGCTGGTTGATATAAACACGGAAATGTTAATGTCACATTAACTAGTCACTAATCACTTAAGAACGATATGACGTGAGATGCTCCACTCGAGAGAGAGAAACGAAGACTGAGCGCAGAGAGGCGGGCAGGCGCGCGCTCTCACCGGAGCGGCGGCGGCGGCGGCGACGCGCGCACTCTCTGACGGCGTTCAGGGCAACCACCCTTCCCCCCCCTTATTACCTGTACCCCTCCCTCACGGCTAATTATTGATCAACAGGCATCTCTTTTGCAAAAATACTCAAAAAAAAAAAAATACTTTTACCATTTGGGTGATAGAAAATGTATATTTATTTAATTACTAGCCGCTCCGCCCGACTTTGGCTCTCTTATTAAAAAACTATGTATGTATGATTGGCGGAGTGTCTGTCGGTCTGTCTTTATCCAATCCGACCCCCAATGCCGATCTCTCTAATGAAAAAAAAAATAATAAAAATTTAATTATATAAGAATTTCTATAATTTTTCATTTGAGAGATTTAATTATTTTAATTATTTAAATTAATTGGCTTTAATCTCCCAAAAGGCAAGACAAATCGCAATGTTTTTCAATGGGGGAATTTGGAGACGTTTCCGCCTCCCCTTTTGTGAATTTGCGGACCCGAGGATTTTTCCTGGACTCTCCATAATACTGCAAAATTTTGTTTCAAAATTACGGGAAGTTGGTCAACCGACAGACACACCTCTCTCTGATATAATATTTAATCCCCAAATGGGACTTAAATAATTTTTTATATATTTTTTTAATTTAATTTTTAAAAGTTTTTAAATTAAGCCATCAAATAACTTTTATTTATTTATTTAGGGCATCCAGCACCAAATAACTTTAAATAAATAAATAAAAATATTCCTACCAGCTATCAAGGGCGGATTCAGAGGTGTTTCTCGGGGGGGGGGGGGTAATTACCCCCTTACCCCCCCTTGTATCCGCCCTTGCCAGCTATTAAGAATATAAAGGTTATATAAAATATAAAATACAGTGGATCATAGGGTTGACACCGAAAATCTCATAAATGGATATAAAATTCTATTAAACGAATGAACCATGCCTCATGAAAACTGGCTTTCGTTACCGAAATGACATATTATAAAAAAAAAAAAAAAAAAAAAAACTAGTGATTGATAAATATTAATGTTATATTATATCAAGGCAAATAAAAAGCGCCTCAGATAAAATCTCCCGTAGTCAATGACACAAGTGAAATGTTCTTATGGTAGGTCCAGATGTAACAGCAGAAAGAAAAAAAAAAAAAAAAAAAACAATACTAACAATTTATTTCCTCAAAGAGAAATTTAATTTATTGATTAAATATTATATTTTTAGAAAGAAAATATATATATATATGACTGTTCGGGTCAATGATTCTCAAGCTCTTTTTCCAGTCGATGTGTCTTTTAGAGAAATGGAGAAAATAAAAATTATTCTTTCTAAAGAGTTGTCATGTCGATATTTATTATTTATTTTTATATAAAGAAAAAATATTTGATTACAAAAACTAATTAAAGGGAGCTCTACTTGACTACGCTAGGTTCTTTATTTATATTTCGTTACCATGGCAACCATTTCTCCTATCCTTCCTATGAAGTACAAGAGTAAAGTGGTCTTCAGAAGATTTCAATTGCAAAATGAGAATATACATTTTAAAGAGCATCTAAAAAATAAATGATTTTTGAATTTTAATCAAAATCGTTGCAGCGGATTTTGAGAAAATCGAAAAAAAAAAACTACAAAAGTACATCAGTAAAGTTTTAGTACTCTTTGGCCGATTTTGTTTAAAAGCTTATTTTCACGCTCCAGGGGGGTGTTTAACTTAAATATAAAATTTTAACCTCTTAGCTCTTTTAGTTCTTGAGATATTTTGTTCACAGACACCAGACAGACCATGTCGCGAAAACCACTTTTGTGGATTCAGGAGATCTCAAAACGTGTATATCCATCAAAATCTTGACCTCAAATTTTTGACATGAATTCAATACTTTCTCTCTTTATATTAACATATATAGAGGTAAGAGAAAGTAAAAATTCGAGGGGGAAAAAAAAACCCGCATGGCCTGCCAATACTCAATCGAACAATACTAATTTCTTTTTTAATCAGAGTTTAAACAAAATGTTAAGAACTCCCCCCTTACGTTATCTAACAATCATTTATATTTTCATGCTTTTATTAAAATAAAAATGATTTAATCACATATTAATGACATATCAATTAATTATGTCCGATCAAACCGGTATGCATTTAATAAATAAACATATTGATCTAGGTAACATAATTTCATTTGGTGTTGGAGTTAATGAATTATTAATGAGAAAGAGCGACAGTCGGGAGACCTTGTTTATAACATTGGAATAACAAACATTCTTTATATTAATTGTAAGCTAGGAAATCATGAAAAAAAATCGGGGGCTCGCTGGTGTAGCGGACTAGGGTGTCGGCTTCTACAAAGAAGATCCCTGTTCAAACCCTGGGCGTGCGAGATTTTTTCATTAAATAAAAATATTTATAAAGGGTGGATAATATAGCGAGAAGTGCGACTACAGACAATTCAACTGAGGTCAAGGAGATTCTCCCAACTGACTTGGTGAATTTTTGTGCACGTGAAATGAGGTCTAGATGGCAAGAGCTATTTTTTTTGTAAAATATACATTTTATATGAAGATTGTGGAAAAAATACCACCAAAGCCTTGGTATTATAGTTTGAATTGGTCGAGAAAACATATTGTCACCATTTCAAGACTAAGGATGAACCACCACTGCCTCAGATCTCATCTTGCCAAAATCGGGTGTGCTGAGGATGGAATATGTGAAAAGTGTTCTCTCGGTAGACTCGAAGACACCAATCATATACTTTTTGAATGTCCCGCGAACCAAAATCGAAGTGAATTTTACCATCAATTAGTAGAGAACCAAGTGCCTCTTCCGAAGAGCATAGTTTGCTTGCTCCACTTAGGAGCTTCAATAGTTTTATTGTCAATAATTAATTTTCTAGAATTTAACAATATTAGCATTTAAGTTGTGAATTTTGTGATGCAAGTATATGGAGCTGTGAATTTTATTAATTCCTAGGGCTGTATGGGGTAAACCTTAAGGCCTAAAAGATTATTAAAAAAATTATTTAAAAAAAAAACATTTATTTATTTATTATTAGAAGAGGTTGGATAAAAGGGACCGGGTGGAATCAGAAATAAGAATTAGGGGCCATCCATTAATTACGGTACGTCACGCCTAAAAGGGGGGAGGGTATCACCAGAATGTGACATTATGTGACAAGGGGCAGGAGGAGTGAAAAACCTTGTGACGTCACATTTCAAAATTCGAGATGCCCAAACTCGAAATTTATAGGTGAACAAAAATATTTTTAATAATTACGAACGCAATCTATATTTTTTAATAGTGGGTCCAAAGTCGGGGGGTGGGGTTAAAAAGTCTTGAAATTAGTGTGACGTAATTTATGAATGGCCCCTTAGTTCACTAGCTTGAGACGATAGCAGGAGATAGGAAATGATGTAACTTCACGGGTTGCCGGTAGATGGCTACGGCCAGAGGCCGGTTGGGTTTGAGGTGCTTCGCCTCGGGTAAATAAACGGAGATAGGAATTTCAAATAATAATAATATTAGTACTGACAAGTTCAAGGAATGATAGCAAAAATCTGTTGCACGTTTCCTACCTGTGCGACGTTCTCGAAGTGTTCATGACTCTTCTGATACGCCCTAGCTTTTTGTAAATTTCGCCCGATGCCAAGATTTTTTCGTAAAAATACCTCGCCGTGATTTGAAAGCCAATCTAACACCTAAAAAAAAAAAATAAATAAATAAATTTATAACCATTAGAATCTTGTTATATCAAATACAATAGAATCAGGGATGTTATTAATTACCTACCAAGTAAATGATAATTAATTGCATCCCGAATAAAAATGATTAAAAATGATCAAGGGATATACACGGCCGCACCAGGGACACCCATTTTTTTCTGGTCACTTTGGATCTACTGTGTGTGTCCCTGGTGTGGGCGTGTGCATCCCTTAATCAATTTTAATCTCGTGACTCGGGTAGTTGCATAAATTTGAGAAATCAAGTACTTTTTGAGTTTTTTATTTTGATTATTTATTATCCTAAAATTCACTGCAACACTCCGGGAAAGGCTCTTAGTGGAAAAGAATATTAATAAGTTTTGTGCTTTCTATCTGTTTGAAGCCATCGCAGCCATGACCATCTATGAAATCAAATGGAACTAAAATGCTATGGAAAAATAAATATATATTTTAAATATCTCGACCTAAAACAATCTGGATTTGTTACAGCAAAATACACAACCTTCGAGGGAGACCCAAGGTAAAGACAGAACTTAATTTTTGCGTTAATCCATTAGATTAATTTGTGATGCTGGATTATTTTCTGTTGGAGCACCCCTGGAGATTGGGTGTTATTTTCTCTTACCTAGCATAATATACTGAACACCTTTACACTTATGTATGTTCAAAAGTCGTTTCGGTAACCATAAAAGTTTTGTTTAATTTTACAATTGTGCCAATGAAGAATGAGACAACAGCTATGTACTAAATATAGTAAGTCTTTGCAAAACCATTTACAAATGTATTTTAAATTTATTTTCGAAGAACGTTTGAAACCTTCAGAGTGCAATTGAGGGTAATTTCACGATTTTCTAAATTGCTTTCGAAAAAGTACAATTTTTAACGAAAATTACTATACAATGTATGTAAAATTACAATATAAACTCTATTTTTCGAAGAAAATTATAATTTTAAAATTGTAAATATTTGAACACATAAATTTGTAAATTTAGTAGATAAATACATAGTAGTTATCATTTGTAAGGGAAATTTGTAAATTTAGTATTACAAAACACACTAAAATTATTTATTTTTTTTTTTTAAAGTGTAATTCTCTAGATTTTGCATCTATCTATATATCTTAACAGTAGGGAATAGTTAACGGTTCCTTTAAAGTTGCTTTAACAACAGCCTAAATTTTAAAGCCCAAAGCGATGTTTACTATCAGACTTTTAAATATTTACAGAACTGTTTTCTTGCAACCCGGCAACAGTCTTGTTAAATTTGTATATTTAATTTTAATTTACAAATTTCCCCCTTTATCCAGAGAGGGATTGATCCCTTTATACATTTCTACTAATTCTTTGTAACTTGCCTGTTTGACATCCTCCTGAAACAGCCTGAGCGCCAGTCTTTGATGGAGTTTGATCTTTTTCGCGTGCCATTTTTGTTCAAGAGCACGGTGTTGGTTAAGAATTTGATGAATGACGGCGAGGACGTGGCTAGCGCCCTCTGAATAATCGGCAGCCGGGTTGCCCGTTTGCCGACCACCAGCGCCCGGGCCACCTTCAAAGCTTTGCCCGTCACCCTGAGAAAAAAAAAATAATATATCCACTTATTAACCGAAACATTTTTGAAAACTTTGAAAAGATAGAAATTTAGAGATGAATTTCAATTTTTTTTTTTATGCCCCTATCCCTCTGAAAAATTTAAAATTTTTCAAAAACCCAAAATCTACTTTGTATCAATAATTGATTCATCTAGAGCTACTAAACACTTTTTTGCACACAATCTAAGCTAAGAAGTTTTGTCTATAAAATATATAATTATTTGTTCTTTGAAAGACAAAGAAAGGTGGTACGTACATTCCTTACCGACCCATGAATTTATTAGATATAATTCTAACAATATTCATTTGAAGGATAAATACGTATTTCATTATTTTTATTCCCATCATGTTGACGTTTCGTTGAAGAACATGATGGGAATAAAAATAATGAAATACGACTATTTGCGAATTTGCTTCTCCTTTTCACCTATCCTGATTGAACTAGCCCTACGCATGTAATAACGTAACATTTTGTTACTTCTTAAGAGGCCCTGTTCTAATCTACCTTAATGATACTCTAATTTAAGAAAGATTTAATATGAAATATCTTATACATTTCTAAGTAAATTTAACACAAATCCATCTCATTTTAATAAATAATTACAATTTAAAAAATCTGGTGTGGCTGGTCGCACAGAACATAACCGCCCTTCGGCAAGAGAAAGTTGTGTACTGTGCTTGTCACACCAGATTTTTTTATATCGACAAATATTTAGGCTCCGACAGTACGGTACAGGAGGGACAATATTAAGTCCCAACAATACGTTTTCTACTTGTGATTATTTCATTGTTTTTGAAAAAATATTATATATTTTTTAATAGAAACTTTCATATTTCAAACCTAGAAAATTTCCAATAAATATTTTCATTTTCTTTTATAAAAACAATGAAATAATCACAAGTAGAAAACGCATGGGTGGGACTTAATATTGACACCCTCACTGTACATTTTGAATTCAAGATGTAAAATTTATAAAAATAAAAATATTTATATTTTGTTACCATGGCAACCATTTCTCCTATCTTTCCTATGAAGTACAAGAGTAAAGGGTGCTTCATAAGATTTCAATGGCATAAATAAAAGACATAAATGTCGAAATGTTTTTATTAACGTCAAATTTCGAAAATTTAAAAAATACTCTTTCCATTTCAGTTTTTCTCTGTCTATTTTATTAGAAATTCTTATAAAAACAAAATTTGTAAATTAATATCCAACAAAACATATCGAGATTATGTTGATTTGTCCCTCAAATTGAAAATCGACATATTTTTCTTTATTTTATTTAAATTGTATTAAAATGATTTGTATTTGTGTTAAATTTACTTAGAAATGTTTAAGATATTTCATATTAAATGTTTCTTAATATTAGAGTATCATTAAGGTAGATTAGAACAGGGTTTCTTAAGAAGTAACAAAATGTTACGTTTTCTTTGACGCATTTTTACGTCATTACCCGATCAAAGGGAGAGTTTTGAGGTACCTTTTTTTATATAAAAATATTTAAACAAAATAAAAAAACTAAACAAAAAAAATAAATCAAAATACAAAATCCAAATTCTCCCTCAACGAAATCAACTCTACCAATCGAAATTAATTATTCCTAAATTAGATTTTAGTTGCCACCAAAGAAAGGAAAGAAAAAAATAACAGAAGCAAAAATTATTATTACATTTAAGAGAAACTAAAGAAACTTTTTATTTTTTTTTCTAACGAAGAGATAAGATAGATTTAGAAATAATTGAAGCATAGAAGTATTAGCGAAATCGTCGCATCTATTCTACACATCTCTTTATCTCGTTATTCCGAGAACAAAGGATCAACATGCTTGTGGCGTGCAAACAAAAATTAGAGGAAGAAAACAGAACACAATCCCTGAAAACATATAAAATTTGTATCCAGGGGAATGAATATGTAATTGTAATATTGTAATATTGGATGGTGTACATTATAACAGCTGAGTTTTCACAAAATTTATATTATATAAAAAAAAAAAAATTGAAGAATTTTGAATTCAAATTTTTATAGAATTTCAACTACGAGATAAAAAAATCTATATATATATATATAATAGCGGAATGTCCGTCTGTCCGTCTGTCACGCTCTCTTTGACCAACTTCCCATTGGAATTTTGAAACGAAATTTTGCAGTCTTATAAAGGACGTTATGGAGAGTCCAGGAAAAATACTCGGGTCCCGAACATCCTATAACTTTTTGAGTTATTAATTCCTAAAGTTACGATTTCTCCCATAGAAGAAAGATCTATGTATTCTTTGCATTTCTATGAATGTAAACAAATCCTCAAGCAGGCGCTGGATTGGAATTTTTTTTTTTTTTTTTTTTTTTTTTTTTAAACATTTACACTTTTTTCTCATTCACACTCACACTCACACACGCATTCACACAGTCTTTTCGGCAACTTAGGCCATTTAAGACTTTAAACGATATCCGTTATTTATAATAATACATATTGGGGTCCAGGCATTCTTATATAAGTCATTTGGTATCCAAATGCCTTATATAAAATCATCGGACTGCCTGGGGTCCGAACCCGCGACGTTTGGTATATGAGGTTAGCACGCTAACCTCTACACCATGCCCCGAGGGCCTGGTTTGGAATAGTAGTAATAATAATTTTCTTTTCATAATTAAGAAGCAAAGGCGAGGGTCCGCCGCAGGCGGGCCTGAGCCAGTTGAGGGGGTCCAGGGGGCAAAGCCCCCTGTCTGGATGCAAATGCGGACGCCACGGCTTCTCATAATTCAGAAAAGGCGAGGGTCCGCCGCAGGCGGCCCGAGCCAGTTGAGGGGGGTCCAGGGGCAAAGCCCCCTGTCTGGATGCAAATGCGGACGCCACGGCTTCTCATAATTCAGAAAAGGCGAGGGTCCGCCGCAGGCGGGCCCGAGCCAGTTGAGGGGGTCCAGGGCAAAGCCCCCCTGTCTGGATGCAAATGCGGACGCCACGGCTTCTCATAATTCAGAAAAGGCGAGGGTCCGCCGCAGGCGGGCCCGAGCCAGTTGAGGGGGGTCCAGGGCAAAGCCCCCTGTCTGATGCAAATGCGGACGCCACGGCTTCTCATAAGTAAGATAAAGGCGAGGGTCCGCCGCAGGCGGGCCCGAGCCAGTTGAGGGGGTCCAGGGG
Organism: Euborellia annulipes; assembly: GCA_023213315.1. Classification (NCBI taxonomy): domain Eukaryota; kingdom Metazoa; phylum Arthropoda; class Insecta; order Dermaptera; family Anisolabididae; genus Euborellia; species Euborellia annulipes. Next base: position 3,234 of record JAKCPI010005440.1, on the reverse strand, counting down.
GGGCGAAGCCCCCCTGTCTGGATGCAAATGCGGACGCCACGGCTTCTCATAATTCAGAAAAGGCGAGGGTCCGCCGCAGGCGGGCCCGAGCCAGTTGGAGGGGGGGTCCAGGGGGGCGAAACCCCCCGGCTAGGCGCGAAGCTCGTCGAAGGCGGGCGACGCGGCTAGTATATTAATAAATTACGATCGCTGATGAACCGAAATTATAAAATTAGGTAATTTTGAAGTAAAATAAATTTCAGAGAAGTTAGTTGGTGACAAAAATGATTTTATAAAATTTTGAGAGGGGGGGGCGGGTTAGAAAAAAATTGCATTTCTTTTTATTAATCGAGGAGAGAATTTAAATAGAGTGAATACATATGTATTATGTGTACGTAAGGGAGAAAAGCGAGGTGGTCCATAAAAAAAAAAATAAAGACTACCTGAGACCTGGACCCTACTATAAATGACGAAGTTATATTTTATTGAAATCCTCCTTGAAAAAAATTAATGCACTTCACAGTGAACCAAACCAATAAATAAATCATCTTTTCTTAATGCAATTGAAAGGAGAAAAAGCCACTTTCCAAGACGGCTAAGCACTTTGGTTGCCTAAGCTCAAGGCTCCACACTCTAATAAATTCTGGTGAAAAAACTCTTCGCTGTTTGTACGAATATCATCATTTTTTTTTCTTTTCTAGTATTACTAACAAGTGCTAAAGGAATAGTCTATATGTATATACATTGTAAAATGTGCAAGTAATTAAAATAAAAATCGCCTACATTAAACAGGTTGACACTTACGGATAGACCTTTAGTTTTTCTTCGAGCAATCTTAAAATTAAAAAAAAATATAAAAAAAACTAAATAAATTTATTTTCTTAATTAAAAGCAAATAAATATATTAAAAAAAAAAAAAAAATTATTCCTATCTTAACGTGTTTTAAGAGAATCCCCAAAACTATGATATTATAATAAAAACGCTAGAGTAGACAAATTTGTTTGAGAAACTATAAAAAAAGACCAATCATTTAGATTTAAAGATTATATCTGCAAACGGAAAAAAATTTATACATATAAAAAAATTATTAAGTACAGGTGCACAAAAAATAAAGCCAAATGCTGTTTCGGTCGAAATTTATTTGTCCATCTTCAGGAGGCCTTGAATCTTAATCCAAAAATATTGAGCCATTTTAAAATGCAAAAAAATTTATTTTTTTAAATCTAAAAATGCAAAAACCATTAATATCCAACCAAATAATATACAAAGTAAAAAATAAATTTTGATATTTATTTAAAAATTAACGGCCAAATAGTTCAACACTCTTGCAAAAGATGGCAGGCTAGTCAAACAACCGGTATTATCAGATCACCCATAAGTCTATATTTATATATTTTTATGCTGTTATATAATAATATTTATAAACTATCCATTATTATAAGATCAAAGAAAACGCATGAAATTAAATATTGCCCTGAAGATAGCTACCATCCCCCCCCTGCAATCTTTTGGCAATTTTTGTGAGAGTTGTGTTTTTGGCTCACTCTTCAAGGCCCTTAATGCCATCTCTTGACAAAAATACGCCAACATTTTGACTCCTGAAGTCCCTTAAGGGCTTATATATAGTTTTGGCAAAAAGTTCTTGATGCAAAAAAGTCCGTGCACATGTTTATTTTTATTTTTAAATCTCGAAAAGACTCTCTCAGTTAGGACATTAAGGGGGGTTCAGGAGCGACGTCTAAACGTACTTAAAAAAAAAAAAACTAGACTATTATAAGGAATTTTTCAATGCGGTTTTTTTTTATAATGAATTAAATTCATAAGAGATTATTGGGACATCGACCTATAATTTTTTTAACGACTTATTCAAAAATTATCGTAATTAATTTTTTTGTTATCAAGCAAATACAAAAAAACCATCTGTCCCAATAATCTTTAATTTTTTTTTAAATTTAAAAATGAATTTATTGTTATTATTTTTTTTTTTTTTTATTCTCACTTTTTTTTCTCTCTCTCTCTCTCTCTCACACTCACACTAACACTCCCCTTTTCGCTGCCTCAGGCCAAATAAGACATTTACAATAACCGTTATTTAAGAATTGATAAAGAATAGGGTCCAGGCATTTTTTATGAACTCTTGTGTAAGCAATGGGTTAACCAAAAATAACGAGAGCGCGCGGGGCGCCAGCGCGCGATCGTGTGTAATAGGGGGTAGGAAGCTCAACCCCCACACCAAGCCCCTTGGGCGCATTGTTATTATTAATCACATATTAATTAAGAAATTTTTAAAATAAGCTTAGATGATTTATTTAAAATTCAACTGTCAAATTAGTTCAGGATTCTTGCAATAGATGGCAGGCTAGTCTAACAGCCGATATAGTATTAGCCTATAGTCTAGCCTTATATTTATGCTTTTATAAAAGATACATAATATATAATAACATTTATAAAGTATTTATTGTTAAAAGATCAATGAATATCAACCAAATGCATTAAATATTATTAGCTACCATTCTGACATCTCTTGGCCAATTTTTGAATTACTTGATTTTTAGGGCATACTTTTTATGACACACTACGCCATCTTATCGGGAAAAACATGCGTAACACCTTCACTCCCGAGCCCCCTTAAAACTCGCCCTTTTTAAAAAATAATGTACATGTCAACGGACCTTTGTGCATCAAGAATTAGTTCAACTTTTTGCTTGAAATATATGGTCTTGGGGACTGAAGATTGACAAAATAAATTTCGACCGAAACGTCTCCTTGGGTATTTGGCTTGGTGTTTTTTTGTTCTAATTTCTAACATCAACATCAACTTTTCATTGAATAAGTTGAAAGATTATTAAATTATAATTCGCGAATGCTTTTAGATAGAAATAGGAAGCGAAAGATTCTTTCATTTAATTCAAGATTTTTTTTTTTTACATGGAGTTATGATTTATTAAGAACATCAAAATTAATCAACGGCGACATTTTAAAATAATATAGGATGACGAAAGAAATTAAACGAGTGTATCTAAAAAGAATAACGTCTATTCATAAAATAAAATATTATTTAAAGATCAATGTTTCACCGTGATAAATGATTAAAATTCCACCCCTATTTAGGCCAATTATTTAAAGGGTGTCTTAAGGTTGTTCGGACATTAAGGGACTTATAAAGATTAAAATCTAATTTTTTAATATGTTATTAATAGGGCTGGGATTTCGCCCTATTTGCCTGGCTTAAAATTTAGACCAATATGATATGT
>JAKCPI010005439.1:0-133009 GCA_023213315.1 Euborellia annulipes | reverse complement strand
TAAATAATAATTATGCAACGACGTATCAAAAGTACTAGAATACGACGGGTGGTCAACAAGACTTTTAATTTTAAACGCATAGTTAAAATTAAGAAGAGATCTACGAAAACTCAGATCAGGTTCACCTGCCTCTGCAAGCAGACTTTCTATCGGACTCGTTCTGAAAGCGCCAACACAAATACGAAGACCAGTATTGTGAATGACGTCAAGCATTCTGAGAGTAGTATTACTAGCGGATCCATACACTTGGCAACCATACTCTAGCCTGCTTCTAATCACCGCCCTATATGTGTTTAGTAAAATCCTTCGATCAGCGCCCCAGTTTACACTTGACAAAATCTTTAGCAAATTAAGAGATTTGAAGCATTTAGTTTTAAGCAATTTAATATGATTGACCCAAGTTAGTTTTCTATCAAAGACAAGTCCAAGAAATTTGAATGAGCTTTGATAAGGAATTGGAATACTACCTAAAAACAATTCAGGATCTGGGTGAGCCTTCCTTTTCCTACAAAAATGAATACAAGCAGATTTTTCTACAGAGATTTCAAACCCAGAAATTTTGGTCCACTCATATATTTGATTGATGGCAGCCTGAAGATAAGCTTTAGTCTTTTCCAGGTTTTGTGAAGCAAAGTAAATTGCCAAATCATCCACAAAAAGGGAGATTTGAACCGATGGATCGATATTTTTGACAATGTCATTAATTGCTATTAAGAAGAGAGTCGTTGAGATGACGGAACCCTGAGGAACTCCATTCTCCTGCTCCTTAATATCTGATAAGATATTACCAATCCTGACTTGAAATGTTCTGCCAGCTAAGAAACTTTGAACAAAGACAGCCATGGGCCCATCAATATTTTTATCTTTAAGAAATTTTAAAATTGTATATTTCCATGTAGTGTCATAAGCCTTTTTAATGTCAAAAAATACAGCAATAATATGTTTATTTAGCAGAAACCCATCATTAATATACTTCTCTAGTCTTACTAGTTGATCTAAGCAGGAATGTTGTGTTTTAAATCCGCATTGAAATTTTGATATTAGTTGATGCTCTTGAAGCATCCACTTGAGACGATAATTGACCATTTTTTCCATTAATTTTCCAAGGCAATTCAATAAGGATATAGGTCTAAAATTTTTGGACTCTTGAGGGAGAGTTGAAGATTTACGGATCGGTACAATAAGTGCATGCTTCCACTCGGAAGGAAATTCTCCTCTAAACCAAATTTTATTGTATAATTGGAGCAAAAGTGATCTTCCGGATAATTTTAAATTTTTTAACATCGCATTTGGAATACCATCAAGCCCAGGTGTTGTGTTTTTACTCTTCCTGATGGAGAAGTCCATTTCACACATGGAAAAAGGCTTATTGTAGTCTTCCTCTAGCTTATGGGAGAGGTTAAAATTATTAATTTCACTTTCCATCTCATTTTTAATTTCGCGAAATTCATCTGTATAATTTAAACTAGATGAAATTGAAGAGAAGTAATTTGCTAGGATATTAGCTATCTCTTGCTTATTATTAATAATAACTCCATTATGGGATATAAATTCAATGGTAGGTGATTTAGATTGACCAATAATAGAATTTAATTTTCTCCAAATAACCTTGTTAGGCGTATTCGGAGTAAGTGAACTAACAAACTCCCGCCAAGATCTTCTCCTACTCTCATTTATAATTTGACGGGCTTTCGCTTTCGCTTTTCTAAATAATTCAAGGTTCCCATCCGTAGGGTTCTTATTAAATTTATTTAATGCTCTTCGTCTTTCCTGAGTGGCTATTTTACACTTAATATTCCACCACGGCACGGGTGGAGGAGTAGGTTTTTTATTTAATATTTTTAAAGTTCTTTCCGAAGCATCTAATAGGCTATTCTTAAAATTAGTAATATCTTTGGAAATATCACTGAACGATTCCTCACTAAAGTTTAGCGCAGCATTCCAAAGGTTCCAATCCGCGGACTTGATATTAAACTTATGATTGTTATTTACAGTTCTTTTGTGTGGATATTTTTCAGCACTTATAATTATGGGAAAGTGGTCTGAAGAACAAAGGTCCTGATGGGTGAACCATTTAAACTTTCTTGCCAATAAAGGGCTAGCTATACTCAGATCTATTGCGGAGTAGGTCCCAGGCCCAGAAGAAAAATGCGTTGGAGCCCCATTGTTAAGTACTATTAAATTGCTAGTTGATAGAATTGATTCTATTATTTTTCCTTTATTATTAGTCCAATTTGAACCCCAAATAGGGTTGTGAGAATTTAAATCTCCAAGAAGGAAGTATGGTCTAACAAAACCACTAGTTAGATGCTCAATTTCTAATTTCGTGATATCTTGATTAGGAGGAACATATATATTACATATTGAGAATGCTGTCTTTGTAAAAGGGTTAAGTAAATCAATTGCAATTGCTTGAAAAGTGTTGTTATTTAGAGGATGTTCAACTGAAAACATATTTTCCTTAACTAGGGTAACCACACCACCATTTCTTCTAAGCCCTAACGGATTATCTTTCCTGTAAATTTTATATCCCTTGACAAGGATTATGTCATTTGGAACCAAGTAAGTTTCTTGCAGACAGATGCATAATGGGTCAAACTGTTCAATTAATTTTTTAAGCTCGGATAAGTGAGAATAGTAGCCATGACAATTCCATTGTAAAATAAGCGCCATTTTAACTTAATTTTTTATTAACATTTCACTTTGCCTTGTAGGTTCCTGCTAAACGCTATCCAATATTTAATATTACAAGTATTTTTACTTTTTCCTGGTAAACTTCCCTTTATTTTTGATTACTTTATTCTCTATTGTAGTATTACTGTATACCTTTTTCTTTTTCAAAGGGGACCTATCCTTATAAATTGATGGGGATAAAACCACATCACTATTTGGGCTATCATTTATGCAATTATCAATTTCAGATACTTCAAAAGATTTATTGGAAAAAAATTCGTTAGTGAGCGTGCTATTTTCATTTAAACAGTACTCGTGTGGAGCATTATTGGAAATATCTTCTAACTGTCCGACCTCAGTAAGCATATGTGTGAAAGTTTGATCGTGAGTTTCACTTATATTATTGAGAATATAAGAGTTTATACCACTATGAACTTGCTTTGCCTCTGAAAGGACAGGGATTTCTTTGTTTTTTAAGAGAACATTAATTTGTTCAGTTAAGAGACTAATTTGGCTACTCAAAGTGCTAATAACAGATTTTAACTCATCACAGGACTCGCATTGTTTAGTGTTATGACTAGGGGGGTTCTTCGTTACGTCTGCATAAGAGTTTGGTTGACTAGATGAAAGTCCGCCAAGCTTTTTCCTAGCTAAAAAAAGTGAAATCTTTTCGTCCATAGAAAGTTTAACAATGGCTTTTTCATTTAAATATACAGGGCATTTCTTGTAAAGAGCCGAATGGCTACCATTACAGTTAACACAGTGGGGAGCTCTATCGCACATTTCATTCGGTCCTACGTGGGTACTAAGCCCGCAGAAAGCGCACACAGACACCTCTTTAGTACATGATTTGAGAAAATGGCCATATTCGTTACATCGGAAACAACGTATTGGGTTTGGTATATATCTCCTAACTGTTAAATAGTAAAACCCAGCCTTAATCCTTTCCGGAAGATCGGGTTTATTGAAGGTTAATATTAAAGTGGGAGTGTTTTTAACTTGTCCTTCAATTTTCCGTGTAACTCTAAAAACTTCTATTACGTCTTGAGACTTCAACTCATTGAGTATTTCTTCTGAACTGAGGTCCTTTAGGTCTTCACAATAAACTACTCCTTTACAAGAATTTAATTTACTATGTACTTTCACTCTAATTGGTATATCTTGGGCGAACTGGGTCAATTCCTGAATATTTTTAGACTGATTTTCATTCATAACTTCAACTAACAAATCACCCGACCTCAATTTTTTAATATTTGCTACATTACCTACTTTATAAGAAATTACTTTATTTATTAAAAACGGGGAAACCTTAGTAAGATTTTTATTCTCTAAAGCATGGGAGACAATAAAAAACTTGGGAAATACTAGGCCACCAGTCCAATCAGAAAAAGGGCTAGAAATAAAATTACTCGGGCCAGCTTGAGATTGAAGACCTTTAAATCTCTTTGCAGTGCTATTATACTCTTCAGCTACATATTGAGAAGATAGGTCCTCTCTCTTATCCATTTAAGATTAAATTACCAAATACGGTTAAACATATAAACAAACAAAAAAAATATAAAAATAAACAAAATTGCCTACCTTCGATCTCAGACTAGAGGTTCAACAGCTCCAAAATTCACAATTTCTTTAATAAGATTGTTAAGCAGCTAATATTCAACAAAAAGGAACAAAGGAGATGACCAAGGAGTTAGAATATATTAAAAAATCACCAAAATTGTGGGCGCCTGGAATAGTTTGACTGTTTATTTATCGGTTGCCAAGACCGGAGTCGAAAATATTTTCAATAATTTATAAATTATTTACAGACAGAGTTTACCTCTGTTCTGCTTCAAACAATTTATATGTAAATAGAGTAAATAATTAATAGTAGAAAAAATTGACAATAACGTCCCAAACTATTCCTTTATAAAACGTTTATTTTAATGGTCATTCTAAAAAAAAAAGCTCATACAGTAAAACTAATCACTTTTCATGTTTTAAAAATTTAGAATAAAGTTGAGACATTTAAATCCGTGAAGTGGGAATAATTATTAAAGAGCATTTTAATGTGTTGGACATTAGTTAACGCCCCTCACACCCCACTCATTCCATTGTCCAGTTGGCTTCTTTCTCTAAATCCATCCGTCTTGCTCTCCACGTTCATTCTTACATAGATTTAATTGTAACTCGGATAGCTCCAATTACGCATCCCATCCATTATATGAGAGAACTCTGCTCTGTTGTTGCTCCTGCTGCTGCTGTTATCTCACCAGGGGTCATATGTCATAGTAAAGGAGGCTTAATTAAAAATGAAAAGGGCCTTTTTATTCGCTGACATAAAATATATATCCTAAACTAATACTGATTACCAGAGAAAAAAAAAGCTGACACGGCTAACAATATATTTTTTTTTTTTTTTAATTCTTTGGAGATGTTTTAAAAATATGAATTCTTAAAATTATCGATCAAATTTGAACAAGAAACAAATATAAATTTCTAAAAATAAAAAAAATTCCAAGATGGGTTATAAAATTCTCAGTGGGATATTTAACCTTACTTCGCGTGTTTTTATCAGACTAGAGATGTAAAATATCTGGAAATGTCATTAAAAATATGGTGTGACTGGTCACACAGCATCCTCCTGGAGCGTGAAAATAAGCTTTTAAACAAAATCTGCCAAAAAGTACTAGTACTTTACTGATGTACAGTGAGGGACAATATTAAGTCACACCCATGCGTTTTTACTTGTGATTATTTCATTGTTTTTATAAAAGAAAATGAAAATCTTTACTGGAAATTTTCTAGGTTTGAACCATGAAAGTTTCCATTAAAAAATATATATTTTTTTTTTAAAACAATGAAATAATCACAAGTAGTAATCGCATGGGCGGGACTTAATATTGTCCCTTACTGTACTTTTTCAATTTTTTTTTTTTTTTTCGATTTTCTTAAAATCCGCTCTAAATATGATTACAATTCAAAAATTTGTGGCTGTGCCACCAGTGACACCAGATTTTTTTGTTTCTATGGCAATTATTTCTCCTAACTTTCCTATGAAGTACACGAGTAAATTGGTCTTCAAACAATTTTGAGAGCAAAATGAGAATAGACAGCAGAGTAAAAAAATAATTGATTTTTGAATTTTAATCAAAATCGTTAGAACGCATTTTGAGAAAATCGAAAAAAACTTAAAAAGTGCATCCGTAAAAGTACTAGTACTTTTTGGCCAATTTTGATTAAAATCTTATTTTCCCGCCTCAGGGAAATGCCTAACTTAAATAAAAAATTTCAACCTCCTAGCTCAATTTCTTCATGCTTTAAATTGAACACCGACGGACAGACCATGTTGCAAAAACCACTTTTAACTTAGAACTTTAGAACTACTAACCCTTAGATTATGAAGACTCTTACATATTTATTTTTCTGTAGTTTACAAAAGGAAATGTAAAAACCCACTAAGCCAAGTCTGCTAAGAGTTATCACCAAGATCTTTCTCATTCTCTTTCTCTTCTAAAAGAAGAGTTTAATGAAAAAAAGGACCAAGAGAGAAAATTAGAAGTTAAAATTACAATTTAGATCGAGGTGGGGAAAAAAAGGAAATGTAAAACGTGACTACAGCCAGATGTGTTTTTATGCAAAAATACTCTTTTGGTAAACAAACGAGAATCCTGGGGCCTGGGATATCCAATATGAAACCGAAAGAAATAATTGCTCCTTTAATTAATTCGAATAAATATACATACTCCATGGTGGAAAAAAGGAATAATCAAGATTGAAAAAACAATTCTATCTCGCTTTTTTTTACAAATTTAAAAATAAATAGTTTGTTATTCATCCAAATGATTTAAATATCTTAAAAAATGATAACAAGCAATTTGTATTTAATTTATAAATAACACCTGGGGTAATAAATTCAGAGGTTAAATCGATGTTTCATCAGGTTCGTTGGAGAAGACTTCATTGAACAAGCAAGAAATTTTAAGGCATTAAAAGCTTATTTTCACGCCCTAATTGGAGGTCTCTTAAAAATAAAATTTAAATATAAAATTTCAACCTCACAAGCTTAATTCCTTTCATGCCTGCAAATTGAATACACCGACACACAGACAGACAGACATCGTCTTGAAAACTACTTTTTACTTTCTGTTGACTCCTATATATGAAATATATATAGAGAGAAAGTATTTGGATTCAGGTGGATCTCAAAGAAATGTATATCCCATCAAAATCTCGACATCGAATTTTTGACATGATCGCAATACTTTCTCTTATATATTTCATATATAAGGTAGAGAAAGTAAACAATGATTAACGAGGGAACGAAAGTACAACCAATTCCGAAAATAAATTAGCTTTCAATAAGAATTTATTAATACCCTATGAAAAACAAAAATGATTTTTTTTTACCCAAAATAAAAAGACCAAAATCATGAGATTAAACACTTATCTTCAAACAAAAAATGGTTTTTCGACATGGTCTGCTAACAAAATATCTCAAGAACGAAAAGAGCTAGGAGGTTGAAATTGTATATTTAGTTGCACCCCCATGGGACGGACCAACTTTTGAACAAAATCCCATAGATACTAGTACTTTACTGATGCACTTTTTCAGTTTTTTTCGATTTTCTCTAAATTTGCTCCAACGATTTTTTTTAATTCAAAAATCAATTATTTTTTAGATTCTCTTTAAAATCATATTGTCATTTTGTCATTGAAATCTTCTGAAGACCACTTTACTCTTGTACTCCATGAAAATATAGGAGAAATGGTTGCCATGGTAACAAAATATAGGCTAAATATTTTCCCATACTTATAGAATGTACCGTACTGTCGGAAACTAAATACATGTCGACACAAAAAATCTGGTGGACAAGCACAGTACACAACTTTCGATTACCGAAGGTAAGAGAAAGTTGTGTGCTGCCAGTCACACCAGATTTTTTCTATAGTAGTGATTAATTTATTTGTATGCTACAATCCATATTTTTATTCAAATTGCACCAAAGCTTTCATCTGTGCTATATAATCATAATAAAGTTGATAATAATCGAGGAAAAAGAGAAAAACAAAGAAATTTAAATGAGCAAATTGGAATTAAAAACCTTTCTAATATTTTTTTAAATGAGAAAAATTCAAACTAAACTGTTAAAAAAAAAAAAAAAATAGAATGCAGGAAGTTTGCGTGTCTTGAATATTTATATTACTTTTAATTTTCCTTCTTGAAGAGTAAACTCTTGAAAAATTAATTGTCTAGAAATCGTGTTAAATTTCCACACCTTTATTTCATCCATTCATTTTTTTATACGTACTGTACATAAAAATTATTTGCTTTGATAAAAAAAATGTTTTAAAATTTGAATGAGCGATTCATTAATTAAAAATACCACAGAGGATTTTAATGTTTGAACTTTATAACTAGAATAATAAAATCAGATATTGTAGTATGTATAATACATTTACTGGCCCCTGGCTTATATAACCGAGTTAACACTTTAAAGTAATACTTAAATTAAACATTAATTGATATTTTTAATTTTTAAGCAACAGAACACTTTTTTTTATAGCGTTGGCTAATGGGATTTTTTTAACATTAAAAAAAAATTTAATTAGCAAATCTGCAAAAATGATTTATGAAAAATTTTAAATCGATTTGTTAAACAAATTATCTAAAAGTATTTTTTTTTTTTCAAGCCTTTAGGCTTATTTTTTAAAGAAACCTTTTTATATAGGGCCGGTTTTTTTTAGTTGCTGAAAAAAGTACATCTGTAAAGAACTAGCACTTTTTGGCCGATGTTATTCAAAAGATTATTTTCGTGCCTCAATGGGGTACCTAACTTAAATATGAAATTTCAATTTCATAGCCTATTTCCTTCATATTTAGATTTTGATCACAAACAGACACACACACACACAGATAGACCATTTTGTGGAAACTCAATGGACCTCAAAACGTGTATATCCATCAAAAGACATCGGATTTTTGACGTGAACTCAATACTTTTTCTTTCTATATATATATATATATATATAGCAAAGATAAGTTTTCTCGGGTATATATATATAGGGATTTATACGTATACCATCTACTGCAATAGTATTGAGACTAGAGCCCGGTAGTTAGGCAGCCCAAATGGCAGCTTGGGCCGGTTGAGAAATTCCTTTTTCAAAGCAGACAATAGGCCGAACGAGCATTTTTAACAAAAGAATAGCCATAAAAATTTATTTTTGTTGGAATATAGGATCTCCCCATAAATAACCCCCAGGCAACTCTACGAGGAGAGGGAGTTGCTGTGACATCCCGTCCTGTGGAAGGGACGTTTGTTATAAATAGGAACCGACCGAATATTCGGTTTCGGCCAAAAATCATGGTTTCGGCCGTAGTTTCGGTTTCGGCCAAAAAGTAGCCGAAACTTTCGGCCCACCATCTAAAGATGGATGAGACTCGCATCATAAAAAAGTCAAATGATTTGCACTTGAGGGAGAAAAATTAAAAAAAAAGGTAAAATGAAAAAAAATTTTATAGGAAATACAAGTTTCTGTTTCGGCCGAAACTAAGGTTGATGCCGAATATTCGGTTTCGGCTGAAATCTTGTTTGTCGGACCCTAGTTATAAACACTGGTAAATATTTATTTTGTTACCATGACAACCATTTATCCTATTTTTCCTATGAAGTACAAGAGTAAAGTAATCTTCAGAAGATATCAAAGACAAAATGAGAATACCCATTTTAAAGAGCATCTAAAAAATAATTGATTTTTGAATTTTATTCAAAATTATTAAAGCGAATTTTGAGAAAATCCTATAAAACTGAAGAAGTACATCAGGAAAGTACTAGTACTCTTTGGACGATTTTGTTCATATCACGTCCCAGGGGGGTGCCTAACTTAAATAAAAAATTTCAACCCTCCTAGCTCTTTTCGTTCTTGAGATATTTTGTTCACAGACAGACCACGTCGCGAAAACCACTTTTTTGGATTCAAGGGACCTCAAAACGTGTATATCCATCAAAATCTCGACATCGAATTTTTTATTTGAACCCAATACTTCCTCTCTCTATATAGGTTATATATATTACATATATACATAGGTAAGAGAAAGTAAAAATTATTACAAATTAAATAAACAAAAGGTCAAAGGCCAAAAATAAATGAAAAAAAACAAAATAATTATTAGAAAACGCAATTTATAGCTGGTGATGTTATACGGGGTTTATGAGGGTAGAGAAATGAAGGACGCAGCTTGAGTTTTTTCTTTATTTATTTAATTCACACAGCTGACGTTTCGGTTCCGTATTAGAACCATTTTTAGAGCTGGTGAAATGTCATTACGAAAGTGTCACAGTGGAGTTTATATATAGTTGAACCAAACCCTTATATAATAAATAGTATGCGATGTCCAGGAACATAAATGTATATTACCACATACCAGACACGAGCGTACCCAGCGGGGGGCAACTGCCCCCCCCCCCCCCTAGAAGCAAGAAAAAAAATTAAATGTTTATAAAGTGATGAAACAAAACAAAATTAGGTAGGGCGATGGCGACGGGGAATGATTTAGGACTCGAGGGTTTTTATGCCTTTAATTCGAAGGCTTTTCCCCTCTATATAAAAAAAAAGCTATGTCACAATCTGGATCTGCCCCCCCCCCTAGATTTGATCCTGGGTATGCCCATGATACCAGGTACATTATTTATGCACCTGGTCATCGCACACTGTGTATTTATTATATAATGCTTTGGTTCAACTATATATAAACTCCACTGTGACACGTTCATAATGATATTTCTCCAGCTCTAAGAATGGTTCATATACCAAACCGAAACGTCAGTTGTGTGAATTAAATAAATAAAGAAAAAACTCTAGCTGCGTTTCTCATTTCTCAACCCTCTTATGAATAAAATAATTATATATTATTATATAAAAATAATTCCTTCTATTTGGATAGTTTTTATGGTTTCAATTTTTGCAATTCATTCTATCTTGCTAGATTTCTCTAAAGTTAAAATTCCTAACCTTACCCTATCTACGCCACAGGCCAATTTTACTCCAAAAAATTAAAATCCTTTAGAATCATATAAGTGAGGATAAAAAATTTAATTAATCATGTTTTTTAAAACATAGATAACCGAAATTTTTCTGAAAATAATATTTTTTTTTTATATAGCGTTAAATGCCTACAATATTTTGATTAAAAATTTTTTAATCCATCTCTCTCTCTCTTTCTCTAATAAGACTCTGAAACATGTGCTGCTTTTATTTATTTTAATTAAAATCAACTCTTTTTTATTCTAAATATAAAAAAAATACTTTATTTATTCAGTTGTATAAAATAATTAATTTGAAAATAAAATAAAAATATGTTTAGAGGCAGAATGTTGGCCACATCAACTTATTCGAAAGTAATCTGATACAACAAAACTGAAATGAACATAACCTCAAAGATAGGCTCTGATTAAATATGATATGATATCATATACATATATTATTGTTGATGTTTTCATGTTTCATGTCATTCAATATAAATAAAAAAAAAAACTCGCTTTTTTATAAAAAATTGCACGCAAATATATAAAATTTATAAACTTGTATGAAATTACCACCCATTTGTATGTTTTTGTTATATTGCAATCAGGATACACATTCATTGATTAATAAATGTATACATTCTCTCTTTTATATATTTATAAATATATAGTAGAGTGACCCAAGAGTTATTAAATCCACATATTGATTTACTATCTAATAAAAAATGGCAGTCTAATATGAAAATTATCTCTTTTTTTTTTATTGTAGGCCTATAAGTTTTTTATAAGCTTCTTGGAACTTTTTACACATTAAAAAAAAAAAATTTCTATTAATAAATTTATTCTTATTAAATTTTGAATTTATTTAGGATTCTCTATTGTGTATAAAATGTCCAAATATGGAATTAAAATTTTGAATAATAACCATAGTTTATTTCAAGCAGTCAACATTTAAAATGCAAGTTTGGATCTAAGGTGCTTTAGGAAACTAAATAGCCCTATATCTCGACACAAAAAATCTGGTGTGAACAGCCGGAGGGTAAGAGAAAGTTGTGTGCTGTGCACCAGTAACACCAGATTTTTTTAAATTTATCAATATTTTATTTAAGTCATTTTCGGCATCAAAGGCCATTTAGAGCCCTCGAGCCTTGGTGCCGTGGTTTTAGCGTGCGGCCTTGTGAACCAAAGGTTGCGCGTTCGCATTCCGTCTCAGGCAAAAATGTATTTCAATTTAATCGGCTACCAATAAATTGAAATAGAGACGGGGTCTAAATGGCCTCCGTCGCCGAAAAGACCTTAAATAAAAATTTTAGATACCGCTTCTATTTATTTCATTTGATTAGTAGAAAATTTAAATTTTATAAATTTTTAGACGGGATGCGAACCTTTGACCCCTAACACTGAGCCATGGCCCAAGGGCTGCAATTCATATACAAACAAGTCACTACACTCAAGTCAAACACAAAATTAATAAAAGAAAAAATATGGTGTGACTGGTCGGGAGGGAAGAGTGGGGATAAAGTGCAGGCCAGCTGACCGCCAGAAGCTTATGCGCGCTGGGTGGGGTGAACGGCATTTTTGAACCTTAGCCGGAACGAACCCTGCAAAGTCGGGACACCTATAAGTTGTTTTAAATTATATAAAATACATTATTTGCCTTGCATGATAGAAATAACTCAAAAATGACGCTCCCCCCCACCCAGCATGCATAAGCAGCTCACAAGGAGCTGCTGGCGATCAGCTGGCATGCACTTTATCCCCACTCTTCTCTCCCCTAACTTGACCTACTTCGGCCACCACATCACCGGTTCAGCCCAGATTTTTCGTGTCGACATATATTTAGTTTCCGCTGATATGTAGGTATATTAAATTGAAGAATATGAGAAAATATTTATATTTTGTTACCATGGCAACCATTTCTCCTATCTTTCCTATGAAATACAAGAGTAAATTGTGCTTCAAAATGAGAGGCAAGGGCGGATACAAGGGGGGGGGTAAGGGGTAATTACCCCCCACCCCGAGATTCGAAAAAAATACCTTTTTTCGCAAAAAAATTTATTTTTAATGTAAAATTTTAAAAATTAATACTTAAAAATTTGATGTGTATTTATATTCTGGCAAACAAGTACAGAATGCGCTTTTAAATTACCGAAATTAAAAAAAAATAGTGTGCTGTGCGACCAGTCACACCAGATTACCCCCCCCGAGAAACACCTCTGGATCCGCCCTTGATGAGAGGAAAGGGCATCCAATTTTTTTTGAATTTTTTGAAAATCAAAAAAACTGCATCAGTCAAGTACTAGTACTTTTTGGCTAATTTGGTTCAAAAGTTTCGCGTCCCGAGCCAGGGGGTGCCTAGCTTAAAAATATAAAATTTCAACCTACTTGCTCTTTTCGTTTTTGAGATATTTTGTTCACAGAGACACAGTTAGACAGACAATGTTGCGAAACCCACTTTTGTGAACTCAGGAGACCTTGACATCGAATTTTTGACATGCAACCAATACTCTCTATATATATTAACATATATAGGTAAGAGAAAGTAAAAATTGTAAAATTAAATTTGTTTTGTTCTTTTGGTTCTAGGATTGAGATGAATGAATGACTCAAGTTGGATAAAGCTTTATAAAACTTAATTGAATTCAATAATTGATTGGACTCACAATAAGACAAGAGAATAATTTAGTTGTGATAAATTAGTAGAAAAATACTATATTATGTTCCTAATTAATATGTAATTATAATGAAAACAGAAGGGATTTCACATGGTGGGAAACCAGGAGGCGGGTTGCGCAGCTAGTATATAAATTTATAAAAAAACATTTTGCATTATTTTACTTATATAAAATTACATTTTTAAATTAAAAAAAAAAATTAAGGATCATTAAGGTGAGAGAATGGAAGAGGTACCTGATAATGAAAGGATCTCTAGCATGGCGTCCGAAGCCAGCGAAGAAAGGAGAGGCGTCGGTTGGCGGTTGATCAAAATGAAGCCATCGGATGAAAGGTTTGTCGTTTGCAGGTTGATAGGTAAGCACTGGATAAATGATAACTTGGATAAACACTGGATAAAGGAAAACTTTTCTTGATAAGCACTTAATAAAAGAAAACTTGCAAATAGGCATAGCGTCATTTGGAAGCGCAATAACCTATAAATTGATACACATTAATCGATTGTCACTCAGCAACTGAATCGATCGACTGCAGTCAAGGAGGAAGAAGATGCCATGGCCTTGATTTAAAAGAGCCTCTCTGATTGGCTGAGCTCTCTCACAATTTGGCCAATCATAGAAGGCGTGAGAATGCCATCGAAGAAAGTCGAAAGACCTCGAACATTCTAGGCGCCTTGACTAAAGCATCACTCGGATAGACAGATTATAAAAGGAAATTTCTCTCTCTGATTCATCATGTTGAAATCCTTACTCTATGACGTCATAAAGGTGGGAAAATTTGAATAATTAAAAATATGATTGTAAATTTTTTTTAAATTTAATTCATTTCAGAATTTAATAAAATAATGATTTATTATATTATTCACAATTTGGGGGGAGGGGGGGTTTCAAACTTATCTACAGGCCTGCCAGGAGAATTAGAGGAAAAATTCAATATTAATAATAGCGGTATGTCCGTCTGTCGGCCGCTCTCTCTCAATTTGACGAATTTCTCGTCCGAATTTGAATATTCATAATTTAAAATTATTTGATTCTAACTCTTCTTATTTACAATATTAAAAAATTAGTTATAACCAGCCGCGTCACCCGCCTGTGGGGGTTTCAATCCTCAGGACCGCCTCCAGCTGGGTCAAACCTGATAATTAATGTGTTTGTGGGTCATTATTTACATGGGATTATGAAAAGGTGTGCCTAAGCCAGTGGCGGATCCAGAGGTGTTTCTCAGGGGGGGGGTAATCTGGTGTGACTGGTCGCACAGCACACAATTTTTTCTTAATTTAGGTAATTTAAAGGCGCGTTCTGTACTTGTTTGCCAGAATATAAATACAAATCAAATTTTTAAGTATTCATTTTTAAAATTTTATATTAAAAATAATTTATTTTTTCCAAAAAAAGTAGTTTTTTTAAATCTCGGGGGGGGGGGGGGAGTAGTTACCCTCTTTACCCCTCACCCCTTGTATCCGCCCTTGGCCTAAGCCTAGAGTGACAGACACACTAAAGGACATTAGCCAATGATAAAATATATGTCGAATTTGGAAAAATAGAAAATTTTCACTTTTTCTATATAAACATAGATTATTAATTACTTATTACCTAACTATAATTATAATTAATTAAAAATTCCCAATTGGAAAAGTATATATTTGTTTTTAATAGATAAAAAATTTTCAGGACAAGCCAGGAGGGGGGCATTAGCCTTCCTGCTCTCCTCTGGCTACGCCCATGTCTATATTGGGGGTCCAGGCAAACTTATTTAAGCCATTTGGTATCCAAATGGCTTAAATAAAATCATCGGACTGCCTGGGATTCGAACCCGCGACCATTTGTATAGAGGGCCAGCATACTAACAACTACACCACGGCCCGAGGAGACAAAAAATTTATTTCTGCTAAAACTTTTCAGACCTTTTTAAATATGCTGCCTTCGGGCTTGGTCTAGTTGGTAGCGTGCCTACCTTCTATACCGAACGTCGCGGGTTCAGATCCCAGGCAGTCCGATGATCTTAATTAAGCCATTTGGATACCAAATGAGTGTGAATGAGAAAAAGTGTGAGTGTTTAAAAAAAAAAAATATGCCCCTGCTAGACTCAATAAAAAAAATATAGGTCATTTGTTAACTAATATAAAATTTTAAACTTTATTCAGTATATTTTTTTTTATATTCGTATTTTACCCTTAAATGATTTAAAAGAAAATTTCCCTCGTCAACGCTCGTCGCTGAACAACAATGTTTTTAATTTAATTTTTTTTTCTTGTCGTTAAAATAAATTAAATAAATAAAAAAAAAAATATCCATTTCAAAGCGGAAGTAGATATGTTTATGTATGAGTATGTATGCATTGCAATGTCCGTCTCCGTCTTGCTTAGTGACAGGCAATTTCAATGGAGTACATTTTCAATCTAGACTCTTTTCTCTTGAGAAATGTTGGTTGGTATTACACACACGATGGCCTGGGAAGAAGAAGACTCACACGACAGTAAATAAGAAACTCGGACGGAATCCATGAGAAAGAAACATATGACTATAGCAAAAAAGGGTTGGGGATAGAGCTGAATTGAAGTTCTTATGTATGTGGAGAAAAGAGAGAGGGTCCGCATCCACCCGCCGTATTCCCTTAACAGTAAAAACGTGCTACTATATAAAAGACTAGAAAAAACTTAAGTACGTTGATTTGCCAAAGAGAATTGAAAATTGAATGAATAAACATGTCTCTTCGGGGTGGTTTATATTGACTATGATGCTTTTTTTATTTAAAAAGGAAAAAAATACTATTAACCATATAGGTGAGTATTCAAATTTAGAATTTTTTTTTTTGTAATGGGTGCATAAGGTCCAAAGACCTATGATGACCAGTGGTCACATGCAGCCATGAAGAATATAAAAACAAGGAGAAGCATAAAAGGGGAACTCAACTGCGGGAACTGAGAAGATGCCTGTTGAGATTGGACTTGAAAGTCTGAAGATTGTAGGTTTTGGGGAAGATAGACGCAGGGAGCTTGTTCCAATCACGGGAGGTCGTGGGGACAAAGGAAGATTGGAAATTGACTAGTTCTATTAGTCGTGAGTTGAAGGGATGCTGGGACGATGCCTCCCTTGTGTTCCGTGTATATATTGCATTGGGTGGAATAATTTATTGCAATTCGGCAGAGTATTGACCATGATAATACCTATAGAAGAGAGAGAGTGCAGACACGCTTCTTCTATGATCTAGGGACTGTAGGGATGCGGTAAGCGTCTTCTTATAGCACAGTAATATATATTCTAAAACAGCGATTTCCAAAGTGGAGTTCTCGAACCGGTCCCGGTCTAGGAACTTAATGCCACCAGTCAACACAAAAATTAAATTTTGCTCCCCCTAAAAAATCTCGTAGTTCCGGCCCTGCTTTGCCCTTTGCCCCATGGGCCCCCTGCCAGCTGGCTCGGACCCGCCTGCGGCGGAACTTCACCTTTTCTTAATTATGGAGGCTTGAGGATTTGTTTACATTTATAGAATACATAAATGCAAAGAATTCATAAATATTTTTCTATACATTCCCTATGGGGGAAATCGTAACTTTAGGAACTAATAAAAACCCGAGTATTTTTCTTGAACTGTCCATAACGTCTGCTATAAGACTGCAAAATTTGGTTTCAAAACAGGATTAAAACAGGAAGATAGTCAAACAGAGCGTGACAGACGGACACTCCGCTATTAAAAAATTTATTTATTTTTTCTAGGTTTTTCCGACATCTGAGACTAGAAGAGAACTCCAGACATCTAATACAAAAGATGAGATCTACTGGGCTAGAGCCCAAGGGTAATAAATGTATTGGTTTGTTATTTAATATCCTATTATAATTAGAAACAAGCAATGCAAGCAATTTTCAACCTCTGGATGGGTGATCCCAAAGAAAGAAGGCAGTAGAAAGCTTGCAGGAAAGTTTTAAAAAGGAGTATGACCTAATAAATAATTAAATTAATATATATTGCTCTCATTTTTTATTTAAATTCCTTCTATTTTACTAAAATTAATAAAGTTTAAACATTTGAAAATTTAATAAAATTGCTTTACTAAAAAAAGCTTTTTGTTTATTTTTTAACATTGAGATGTAAAAATAAAATAAATAAATAAATAAATAAAATTGTATTGAATGAACAAATGCCATCAAGTGGCTTTATTATTAAAAAAATATTATCGGCTGTATTTTAGTAATGATTTTATTCCACTTTTTTGTTTTTCACCCATCCATCGAAAATAATTCGTTAATAATAAAACGTTTTGATTTCTCTTCAAACTCATCAGCATCCTGATCAATATGTCGAATTAAGTCAATAATGATTCATTTGTTCATGGACCATACGAAGGTAATATCATATTCATTACATTATCGCTGAACCATTATTGACTTAATTGAGCTTACTGTAGCATTGAAATTGAAAGCTCGAATTGTGAAGATTCCCTCTATCTCTCTTTCCCTTTTATTTAAATAACGAGAAAACCACTTCCTTTATTATTTGAGAGTAGAATTTATCAATTAATTGAAAACATAGGTAATATGACCATTAAACTTATTGCTTTCCCGAATATATGGCCATATATACCACCGGTATATAGAAGATACATAGTTAATATGTAAGAGAGTAAATTCATATTGCTCGTGAATTTTTTTAAAAATATTTTGTTATCAAAGTTATAAATAAGTTTTGTATACGTGTATTTTTGCAGATACTTTTTTTAAAAGTCGATTTTTGTATTTAATAGGAGAATTAAATTCAAGTATGATACACAAGATTTTTTGTTTCAATGATTTATTTATTTAACATTAACACTTTATACGTATTTCGTCACCATGTGTCGTCATCATCGGAGGTGAATTTCATACTGAATGGACTCACTTCCGATGATGACACATATGGTGTCGAAAAGCGTATAAAGTGTTAATGTTAAATAAATAAATCATTGAAACAAAAAACCTTGTGTATCATACTTGTGTTTAATTCTCCTATTAAAGCATAATGTTTCAACTAGAGCCAACGGTTGCCAGTTTAAAATTTAAAATCGATTTTTGTAATTTAGACAAAAATATTTTCATCTTGGGGACATTTATTTTATTAAATTTTAGTCAAGTTTGTTGGATTTGGAAATTGTTTCTTCTGGAATTTTTACATTTCATTCCACTTAGACTATAGAAAATAGAGCATCCCGTCTCATGCGACAAATATTTATTTCAATTGAATAGGCTACCAATCCAATTGAAATAAATAGAGACGAGGTCTAAAAGGCCTTCGATGCCGAACAAGACCTTAAATAAAATTAAAAAAAAAAAAAATTAGAAAATTAATTTGATTCAGCTACCATAGATTTTTTACTTTCCCACGGAAGTTTTGCTCATTCGTTGCCTTTTTTTTTAAATTTGTATAAGGTCTTTTTTTGGCATCTGAGGTTATTTAGACCCTGCCCATATTTATTTCAATTGATTGGTATCCAATTCAATTGAAATAAATTTCTTGCATGGGACGGGATGAGAACTCTACCTCTGATCCATAGGTCAAGGACAATTTTTCCACTGTTTATAGAAAATTCATTAATTATGCCAATAATAGAAGTAGAAATTTCCTTTGATTATAATAAAAAAATTCTACCTTCAATACCGAACGTCGTCATTTGGATACCAAATGGCTTAAATAGAAATGCCTGGACCCCCAATATATATATTATACAAATAACGGTTATCGTCAAAGTCTTAAATGGCCTAAGTTGCCGAAAAGACTGTGTGAATGTGTGTGCGAGTGTGAATGGGAAAAAAGTGTGAATGTTTAAAAAAAAATAAATAAAAAAATTTTAATAATGTGATGAGCAATAATAATTAAATTCTTTTGATGAATACCTGATTTTAAAAAGAAGAAAGCAGACTCGGGGCCTTTTCTACTGAAACAAAAGAGAAAATTTAGGTGAGTAATTGAATGTTGATCATTGAACAGAAATGACATTTTTTTTTTCTGCTCCAAAAAATCACTTCTTTTAAAGTTAATTTTTAAGCCTAACTTTTTGATGAATGGCTATTTCGTAAATGTTTTGAAAAAGATCAAGCAGCTTGTAGAATGTCGTTTAGTTTTTTTTTTTTTTTTTTTTTTGACGAATTAATTCAATTTTTGTATTTGTCAAGAATTTCGAGCACGAAAACACAAACATACAAACTACAATCTTTTTTTTTTCTGAGTTTCCAAAGAAATAAAAAATCCCAAAACAAGGTTCAATTATTTATTTAATTTATATGGTACTTATACTGAGTATAAATCATTTATACTCCATTTGTTTCTTTCATGAACAAGCGTATAAAGGAAAAAAGCGTCTACTTGAAGAAATAGATCATTTAAAGTTCAAAAGCTCGTAGATCAAAATTTAAGTTCTATTAATTTTTATATTTACTCTCTGTTTTTCATAAGTTTTAACCATAATAGATTGAATGGGAGTACTTCGAGCGATTCAGCTTATATTGCCAGAAGATTAAATAAAGAAAAAAAAAGAAAAAGGGTGAGTGTGTATATATATCGACATATAGGGTGTTTCTTTTTGCTTGGTCACCAGTGGAAACTTTCGAAATACTAGGGCCACAAATCAAATTAAATTGGAAAGAGAGAAAGAGACAAAAATACAACTGAAAAAGGTCTTGTACGATTAAAATGGTTTAGAATTTTATCTTATTATTTCCCTTTTTTTATCCACTAAAGATAAGACCAGATAAAGAATACACCGTCCGTGGTCAAGTCTGATATAAAAAGAATAATTAGAGGCTAAGAAAGATGAGATTGTTCATTTGAGATGGCAATGGCCTAAATTGCCGTAAAGACTGTGTAAATGTGAGTGTGAGTGGGAAAAAAGTGTGAGTGTTTAAAAAAAAAATACAAAATTTTTGTTTTATTTTCAGAGAAATTAAGAAAATAACTATTATTATTGAAATAGTATATTAATATAATACAAATCTAATAATATTTAATGGCTGGAAATATATTGAGGAAGGATGTGGAAATGCAAGCAGCCAAAAATAAAACGCTCTCAATTCCCTTTGAATGCCCAGACGTTTCGGGCAAAATTTATTCGCCCATCCTCAGTGAACTATTCTAGTGGGAGAGAGTTAAGTCTCTTTTGATATACAGTATAGTAGTTGTTAGATTCTACTACGTATTCTATTTGATATAGCAATATGATGATATATAAGTTTTTGATATTAAAACTTTTTGCTAATTTCATAGTCAAGATAGAATCAAATAATGGAAGAGAAGCCTTCTTCAGCCATGGGCTTTGCGAATGAAATTTTGCCCGAAACGCCTGGACTTTCAAAGGGAATTGAGAGCGTTTTATTTTTGGCTGCCTGCATTTCCACATCCTTCCTATAATACAAATCATCACCAGGTTTTTGAAGGATTCCCTATAAAAAAATTCAAGGGATGATGAATAGGCAGCCAACAAAAAACAAAATTTTAAATTTTCTCTGTCGACGTTTCGAACGCTCATCGCGATCATCATCAGGACCTACGGTCAACAAACATTATTTATTCATATATTAAAAAGATTTACATAGACATAATATTGCATCAGAGTATAATATTATAATAATATAATTTATTACAGATAGAAAAGTCATAAGCTTAGATTGATATACGCGTAGATTGTCATATATTGATACATAAATAAATACTGATGATACATCAAAATAATATGAATCTATAAAAAAATATAACAACAACTGTAGACAACAAAGGATTCCACCAAAAATTGCACAATTACAAGATAGAATCTCATTCGGTTAAAAAACAGCAGACGCCTAACTATAGTTAGGTTAGTGAGATTCTATCTTGTAATTTTGCAATTTTTTGTGGAATCCTTTGTTGTCTACAGTTGTTGTTATATTTTTTTATAGATTCATATTGTTTTGATATATCATCAGAATTTATTTATGAATCTATATATGACAAGTTATATCAATCTAATTAAGCTTATGACTTTTCTATCTGTAATATATATTCTGATGCAATATTATGTCTATGTAAATCTTTTTGATATATGATAATAATGTTTGTTGACCGTAGGTCCTGATGATGAACGCGATGAGCATTCGAAACGTCGACAGAGAAAATTAAAAATTTTGTTTTTTGTTGGCTGCCTATTCATCATCCCTTGAATACATACACATCAGCCATATCCAGTTATAATCTATAAAAAATAATTTCATAAATTAAAAAAAAAAAAATTTTAGGCCTATCCAATTTTAAAATAAAATAAATTCCTCAAAAATAGAAGAAGTAATAAAAAGGCAATTTTTGACTTCTTCACTTTTTGAAATTAGAATACACGAAGAAGATATTTAGCTAGTAGAAGCCTTTTCAAAGTGGTCGTCATATCAACATTAACCTACATAAAGGCGAGCATTCACTGACACACACACACAAAGGTAACTTATATGTATACAGTAAAGCTGGAAGAGAGGTCGCCATATTAGCATGTGATAACACGCAAGCTTGTTAATGAAGGCACCTTCCATTTGACACGGAAAGACAGACCACACACTGGAGGTGGTTTTATTTCAGTTGAAGGGAGGGGGTTAGTGTTGGAAGCTGGGCTTTTACGTTCCCTGAGTCGAAAATGGAAATAAAATTGGTTGCTTTTTATTATTCATCAGCTCTTTAAAGTCAATAATTAATTTCTGGTTTTAAAACTATTTGTAATTTTCATCATCATCCGACTAATGTTAAATATAATATTTATATAACTAAATATTAATAAAAGCGAAAAAGTTAGAAATTAATTATTACTTATCAAAAAAATCTGATGGAACTGGTCGCACAGTACACAACCAAAGGTAAGAGAAAGTTGTGTTCTGTGCTTGTCACACCAGATTTTTTCTGCCGATATATTAGAATTTTTTTTTCTTTAATTTATTTAAGGTCTTTTTCGACAACGGAGGCCATATAGATCCCGTCTCTATTTAAATCAAATTTTTGGTAGACAATTAAATTAAAATTTTGTGTCGCATTAGAGGCTGCCCCCTTGGTACAGAAGGCCAGCACGCAAACACCTACACCAAAGCCCGAGGGCTATATTAGAATTCAAGATATAAAATTTATAAACATGGGAAAATATATCCTTCCTGGCTGCATGTGACCACAATATAATATATAGGTCTTCGGACCTTATGTACCAATGGCCGGTAGCCATCCATACAATTAATTAATCAAGTACTTTTAAGGCTGAATGCACATCAATTGAGCAAAAACGCTTTTGGTCAAAACGTTTTTGACTAATCGTGCCTAAAACTGTTTTTTCAATGAGTTTCTCTGGGTTAAAGGACGCCGAGGAGACAAAAAAACACAATTGAGCATGATTCGACATCATTGAACAAAATGTTTTGTCATTGAGCGTTTTCAATCGATGTGCGTTGGCATTGGACAAAATGTTTTGTCATTGCTCAATAGCCGAACATTTTGTCCAATGCCAACGCACAGGCTATTGAGCAATGGCAAAACATTTTGCATGTTTGCATTAAGCAAAACGTTTTACTCTTGGACCAAACGTTTTGTCCAAGAGCGTTTTGCTCAATTGGTGTGCGTTCAGCCTAATAATACCCCTGAAGGGACAAAATTTGAAAAAAAAAAAGAAACTAGAGGAGAGCTCTTCTTATATTAATATTTTAATAAAAATGATGATCCATAAGAAAAGAGTAGAAATTAAAAGAAATGCCAGCCTTAGTTCGGGTTCATCTATTCTACGTGCATACCTCATATAATCCCCTAAATGAATTTAAAATTCAGTAGTTCAATAATTAGAATAATCACGATAACATTAGAGAATTATTGTTTAAAGCTCTGATAATTCTGATTATCTAAAAACTCGGTATAAATTTATGATAATAAAAAGTAGATAATTTTCGTATCACACTTTTCCTTCGATATATAAAACATATGATATTTTTAGCAACATGATTTGTGAATGCGATATTATCATTTCATAAAATTCAACACTGTTAGAGAAAATATATTCAAGATTTAGCATATATAATTGTAGTAGTGTGTGTTAACTTTGCATATACCGACCGTCATTTCGAATACAAAACATAGTATGCTTTTGAAGCTCTCCTTGCTAGATAGATTAAGATCGAAGTTTAATCAGCAAAGGATCGTTTTCACTTCGTGCTTGGATAACAAATATACCAGTATAATCAAGGTCTTAGATAAATTACAGTATAAATTTAGGTGAGGTCGTTTCATAAACATGGTAACTTTGTACGCTACTATGTTTTATGTCCAAAATTATGGTTGAGATTCTGCTACGAAATTTATTTTGAATTCATAATAATAATATAATGCAATATAGACCTACTGTATTTAGATTTATGTAATCTAAATAAAAAAAATCGTTGTGTGGTTTTAAGAAACCACGATGCAAGTGAAACTTTTTTCGGATCGTAGGCGTTTACATGGGCGTACCCAGCATGGGCAGGGGGCAGCTGCCCCCTAGAAGCAACAAAAAAAATTAAATGTTTATAAAGTGATGAAAAGAAACAAAATTGGTGGATGGCGACCGGGAATGATTCTTTTTGTTAGGACTCGAGGGTTTTTAGGCCTTTAATTCGAAGGCTTTACCTCTTTATATAAAAAACCTAGCTATGTCACAATCTGGACGACCATGATCTGCCCCCCCCTGGACGACCATGATCTGACCATGCCCCCCCTTAGAATTGATCCTGGGTACGCCCATGGGCGTTTAACCGAAAATTATCAGAAAATTATTCAATTAAGGGTATTAAAATCGCGTTTTTAATCTTGACTTAATAATTATAATAGAAAATGGGACGATAATGGGAAATCAATAGAAGCATGTTAAAAACTGAGAACAATATTTATTTAGTATTTGAATCGTTTTAAATTATTTTAAAAATTATATTTTATCAATTGAACAAGTGAATAATTAAATCTCACAATTATTTTTTTTTATAATTTGTCATATATATTAAATTTCAACTTTCCTATTTTTGTCGTCACGGCTTGTGACGTCATGGCTTGTAGCGTCACAGCCTTTGACGTGACGTCACTGCTTGTAACGCAACATGCTGATAGAAGTGCGAAAAAATTTGAGGGGATCAATCAAATAAAAATTTCACTTTAATAAATTTACTGTGAAATCTCCTTTTTCTACTTTTTTGGTGTAGGGAAGTAAAGTAGAATTGAGATTTGAATGTCATGAAAAAATGAATGTTACGGAGTTTTTCTGGAATATTTTAATATAAGCAAGTGTTTTATAAGTTGCTATTAATAATACCTAGTCATTAGAGAAGCTTTAACTTCCCTTTACTTAGTTTACAAGAAAATTCGTTTAATAATTCTTAATAAACCCAATACCATTCCTTCATTAATTATTCTATTTTGCAAGATAAATACGTTTTTTCTCCAATATTATTTGGATTTTCTAGTTTTAATACTATAATCCATTTTACTATAGGATTAGTGGCTTTAAATTGGATGACGAATGGGCTAAGAGGTGTCCCTTCCTGTATAAAATATCTAAACGTAATTAAGTGGTATCCCTCAGAGCACTATGGAAGTAGGGATGGAAATTTTAAATTGAATAAAATGGACCCAATTAATTTGAAAAACATTTATTTACAGAAAAAGTTCTTAAACCAAAACCCCCACCAGAGGGGGGGGGGAAAGCGACAGGTTAGAGATGTTAACAAATTTCAATATTGGTAACTTAAAAGCCAAAGGTAGGTGGATTCAGATCAGTGACAGATTCAGAGGAGAATTGGCATAATCAATTTCTTAATTAGACTCTTTGAAATATTCGATATTTATTTAGTTAAGCCCCCCCACCCCTTCAACCCCTTTCATTAAAACACTAAAATAAATTCAATTATTTATTAATGATTAACTTTTTAATATTTGATTATTAGTGAGTAATCGGTTGTAAAATAAGTTCTGAAGATGACACATGAGTGTCAAAATATCTAACAATGATAAAAAGTTTTTTTTTTTTTTCATTTGTTTAAGGTCTTTTTCAGCATCTAAGGCCATTTGAACCCCATTCCTATTTATTTCAAATGACTGGTAGCCAATTCAAATGAAATACATTTTTCTCGCTTGGGATGGGAAGCGAACCCGCGACCCTAGGAACGAGAAGCTAATGTCTTCACTTTGAACCACGGGTCACCTACTGGTAAAAAGTTATTTTTTACGTGGAGTATCGATATACGTATATATAACAACTATACTAATAACTTAGCAATTATATTTTTTTCACATTTCTTTTTCATGTCACATTTAATGATAATAATGTTTGATAGAGTACTTAAATCAAGTATGTGTATAAGTGTGCATTCTTAATGTGTTCTAATATAGTTTGCTAAACGCATGCATACATAAATGAAATATGTATATTTTTATTGTATAATATTCTAATTTATAACCAAGCATCATGCTAAGCTGTTTGAAAATTAACCGGCCTTGTAAATGTAAATGTTTTTATAATAGGAATGAAATCATTTAATTAGGAAAAAAGTTTGTCTTTTAAGAGAAAATTCATTTTGACAAAGTATTTGAATAAATTGGTGATTAATTTTATGGAAAAAAAATATTAAATCCAGTGGAAAGAGGTGAGAAATGAAATATTAAATGGACCCTGTTATGCATTAGTGTGTCAAGCGCCAAAAAAATTAAAAATTGATTTAAGCACGGAATATTGTTTCAAATTAAAATTATATATAATCCAATGAAAACAAAAAATTTTAATGTTAATTTTCTCAAAACTCGGTAGCTGGCGCTTGACACACTAATGCGTAACAGGGTCCAAATAACATCTACGTTTTTAAAAATAAAAAATTTCAAAGAGAAAATATTCAATATACTTATAATAAAACAAGTGGTAAAAGGCCAAAGGCGAGCTTTACCACTTGCCAATAGACTACGCCTCCTGACCCCCTTGATCTTCGGCGAACAAATGCATCAAATTTATTCTTCACACCCGCCCCCCCCCCCCCCCCCTTTTTTTTAATGTCCCAATTAAAATAAAAAAGATATAAATATTTATATTAAAAAGGAAGAGGGGGGGGGGGGGGGGGGGGGGTGGGGGAAAGAGAAAGGAGTTTTTTTATAAAAAAAAAAAAAAAAAAATTTATTCTTGCTCACTGTTCGGAAATGTCGCAATTGATCGTCTTCGGCGTTTTAAATTTCCCTCTCTAACTCCACTTCCAGTAATTCTGTCCAATGAGGGAGAGAAGAGGCACATACACACAGGAAGTCAGTATCTAGCGCTTTATATATAGTAATGATAATGGGATTTGACTTCGTTTGAACTACTTTCTTATATAATTTAAAGTAAACAAAAAAGTACCAGAGAATATGACAACTAAAAAAAATTTTATTTATATCCATATACTGTATTCAATGTATTGTGGATAAAGATACTGTTGGCTAAAGGCACATAAATAAATGACAAAAAAAAAAAAAAACATTTCTTTCTAAATAAACCTTTTCCCGCGGGCTTGGTGTTGGGGTTAGCGTGCTAACTTCGTATACCAAATCTGATATCTGATTTTATTTAAGCCATTTGGATACCAAATGACTTAAATAAGAATGCCTGGGCTCCCAATATATGTATATTAATCAATAACGGATATCATCAAAGTCTTATATGGCCTAAGTTACCGAAAAGACTGTGTGTGTGTGAGTGTGAGTGTGAATGAGAAAAAAGTGTGTTTAAAAAAAAAAATCATTATAGTGTTATTTAAATAAATTTAACTGGAATGGGAATTAACAATTACATAAAAAAATTTATAGAGGAAACCAAATTTTCATATTTCATTTAAACTTAATTTATTCTAAAAAAATAAATATAAATAAATATAAAAATAGTATTTCATTTTAATTTCCGAATGGAATGTTTTTTTTTTTTTTTTTTTATTGTATTTCTATCATCACAATTAAAAGATAAAATGAAAATTCCATTTGAGTATAATTTTATCATTTATATAAAAAAAAAATTTAAATTATATAAATTTGATTAATTTTATTTGTGTTTCGAGGAACTGGAGATAGATGAATTTCATTTATTTTAGTAATAAATATAAAATATTTCAATTATTTTAAAAGAGTAAAGAGGAATTATTTTAGCTAGGTAGACCGCATTCTCCCCCCCCGCCTCCCAATTAATTTAAGATTAAATCCTACGAATGATAAAAAAAAAGACTGGTGCGAGTGTCCCTTTTATACCTTTTGTATACTATTATATAAATTCATTTCGACATTTTTTACATTATAAATAAAACGAAATCCTTTTTTTTTTTTTTAATTTTATTTAGGGTAACGAAATCCTTATAATTTGCAATAAAGGATGACAGGCTATCCAGGGGAAAAGCAAAGATAAATTATTTTTCAAAAATATACAACATATTCTAAATTCTAAAAAGTAAAATTAGGAGACGACTTGTGGCGCTCGATTTTTAGACTCAAAGATTATATAATAAAAAAAGGTACAAATTATTGATTAGATATATATATAAAAAAAAAAAAAAAAAAATTAAAAAAAGAGCATAAAGAATCATTCATTCCAAATTTTAAACCTTCCTTTATTCAAGATAAAAAAATTTTGTAATTTATTTATTTATAATATAATCATTACTATATATAAAGCGCTAGCGGTTAGCTTCCGGTCTGTGTGTATGTGCCGATCAGGACGCTGATAGGGTAGAGTCACAGGAAGTGGAGCGGGAGCGGGAAATTTAAAATTTAAGTCAGAGAGGGAAATTTGAAAATTTTCAAACAGTGAGCAAGAATAGGCGTATATTTCCTATAAAAAATTTCCATCAAACATATTTAGAATGCCTATATTTACTTTTTTTCATCTGATATTAAAATGCATGAAATATCCCTAAAGGAAAATTTGTTTACTGTTGAACCAGTAATTAATTTGTAACAAAAATATATTTAAAATTCCCAATCTTTAGACGTATTTGGAATTACATATTTCTATATTTAAACAATTTCTAATTCTAAATTGTCATCTGTTTGCAATTTTTAATTGAATTAATGATTTTTATAACTTTTGTTTTAATAAAGTACGTAATTAATAATGACAACGTAAAATTAAATTATTTAAACAAACTAGAAAAAAAAATCCTCTTTTCTAATATATTTCACACATAAGAATTTAATTAAACTTGGTTGGAGATGAAACAAAAATTTCATAGAGCGGAAAATAAGAAAATATTAAAATAAAAAAATATTTTACATTTTATCACAAGCAATTAGAATTCAAATAAGAAAGATATGAATAGGATATGGAAAAATTACTCCTCCGTCAAAATTCCTTTTTTTTTTCTTTTTATTATCCTTCGGAACAGTAATTTTAACAATTTTGAGGGATGTTTCACTTTAGCCTTGAATAACTCTCTGAGCGAGTCCTTTTCAAGCAAGTTTCACTCTTCTTGCCACCAAACGAATATGTCATTTCTTTTCAAGCTTTTTTTAAGACCTTTTAAAAGTCTATGTCTCTGTGTGGGTTGAGATTGGAATTTGCAGTATATTGTTTGACTGCTTCAAAAATAAAAGGAGAGGAAAAAAAATGAAAATTTAACTTAAAACATTTCAACAGTAATAAAAGAATATTATTTATATCTTTAAAATGAACTAAAAAAGGAAATTACTTATTACTTGGCAGAGTAATAGTGGAAAAACTTTTTCTATTAATTTTTTTTTTTTCTAAAGAAATAAAGATGGAAATAGAGATTATTTCAATAGGGATTATAAATATAACTCTAATGAAAAGTAGTTAGTCATTTTTTTAATCGAAATGCTAGTATATATTAATTGAAGGAAGTAATTTTTTTTTTTTTTTTTTGAGAAAAATGAAAATAAATTAGCAGCAATTTTGAATGGATTTTTACTTTCTCTTACCTCTATATATGAAATATAAATATAGAGAGAAAGTATTGGATTCAAGGGCGGATACAAGTGGGGGGGGGGGGGGTAAATGGGTTAATTACTTCCCCCCCCCCCGAGATTTGAAAAAAAAAATACTTTTTTACAAAAAAAAAAAAAATGTATTTTTAATGTAAAATTTTAAAAATTAATACTTAAAAATTTGATTTGTATTTATATTCTGACAAACAAGTACAGAATGCGCCTCTAAATTAGCAAAATCAAGAAAAAATAGTGTGTTGTGCGACCACTCACACCAGATTACCCCCCCCCCCCGAGAAACACCTCTGGATCCACCCTTGGTGTCTGTCTCTCTGTGTGTGTTCAATTTTAAACATGAAGAAATTGAGTGTTAAAAAAAAAAAAAAAACTATTCTCAAACAATTTCATTTATTTTATATTAACTTTGCCCATCAACCGTAGGTTGGACAGGTAAAGTTGATGTAATCGTAAAAAAAATTGAAATTTTTCTGAAGCTGCCAAAATGCGTTTTGAGGTCCCCTGAATCCATTTAAGTAGTTTTTGGAATGATGTCTGTGTGTGTGTGTGTGTATGTCTGTGGTAATTTTTTTCGTCAACGAAAACTCAAAAACTATTTGTTCAATTGTTTTGAAATTTTGCACACATAAACTAGGGGTAGAGAGCAAGAACTGAAAAACTTTTGGTAAACATCGGACCATTAGGGGGGGGAAAAAATTTTTTAAATATATTTTTTTTTAATAAATATTCTCCCCAAAGATATTT
This sequence comes from Euborellia annulipes, assembly GCA_023213315.1. Lineage (NCBI taxonomy): Eukaryota > Metazoa > Arthropoda > Insecta > Dermaptera > Anisolabididae > Euborellia > Euborellia annulipes. The sequence continues at coordinate 102,965 of JAKCPI010005439.1, read as the reverse complement.
TGGGGGGCTCTAGGGGGGGACAAATGTTTTTTTTTCTTGAATAGTGGGTGGGCAAAGTTGTGCGCTCGGCTTAGTCAGACCCTTTATTTCTTAATGATAAATGTAGCCTAATATTGATCCCCCCCCCCAAATAAGTGTAGAGCAGCTCTCCAGATGGTAAAATATAAAATTATCAAAAAATTATTTCTGGACATTTATTTGATGAATCACAAGCAAATTTTGTTCAAAGGTATTTTATGAAAATGGATTAAATTTTCACGTGAGTTTATAAATTATGCAAGCATTTTTCCTTAAATGGGGAATCTTTTACTTTTATTTTTAATTTGAATTTCATTTTAATTTTTAACCAAAATATTTTTTTCATTAAACTTTGTAATTCATCAACCCTTTATTGAGTTGGCTTACTATATCCAAATTTATAGTAGCAGAGCGTCTTAAACAGTCGAGTAAATTGATTAAAGGTCCAAGGTTATATGCTCAGTCACAACCATAAAGCATCAGTAATCAGATTAATATTGAAAATGGCTCAGGCGTGAAATTGTTGGCTAATTATGTTAATAAGGTAAGGTGAAGAGGAAGATGGAAGGAATGAAGTGAGAGAGAAAAGAGACGGTGTTTGGTAAAGGAAGCGCAAAACACGCTTGAATGCCGTTCATCAAATTCAAAGCGACAGGTAAATAAAAATATATAGAAACAACACCGTCTGGAATTTATTATATCAAATAGAAAAGAGATATAAATATAAATATTAAAAAGATAACTAAATATTTCAATTTAAGTTTATTTTAATTTAAATACAGTAGAAACAATAAAGTAAAATAGCATAAAATTAATTCTTAGAAATGTTTATCTACCTTTATTTAAATTTAGAAAATAAACATTTACTCTAATTTAATAAAGAATGAAATAGTCAGGGGTCATTCATGTATATGTAAGCAAATTTTTATTTGTTTTAGACCCCTTCCCCCCTCTCGGCAAAAATAAGCAAAAATTTCCCTTTTCAAGTGTTCTACAGATAGAAAGTAAGCAAATGCCATACCCCCATCCAACAAGCTACGTTTTACGTGAATGGCACCTCAACCGTTCAGATTTATATTTTGACTTCAATCGGGTTGAAAATTTGGTAGAGCGCTATATAAATTGTATTTATTTATTTAAATTTATTTTTAGCCAAAATATTTAAAGAATTTTTAAATTAAATGGAAAAAAATCTTAAAATTTTATGTTATTACTGATTGGTAATTTTTTTAAAATCTTAAATACATACATTAAAAATCTGGTGTGACTGGTCGCACAGCGCACAACTTTCTCTTATCCGTGCTTACCACGCCAATTTTTTTGTGTCGACATATATTTAGTTTGCGACAGTACAGCACATTTTAATTCAAGATGAAAAATGTATAAACATGGGAAAATATTTATTTTTTGTTATCATGGTAACCATTTCTCCTATCTTTCCTATGAATTACAAGAGTAAAGTGGGCATCAAAAGATTTCAAAGGCGAAATGAGAATATACATTTTAAATAGCATCTAAAAAATAATTGATTTTTTAATTTTAATCAAAATCGTTTGAGTGAATTTTGAGATAATCGGAAAAAACTGAAAAAGTGCTTCAGTAAAGTACTAGTACTCGTTGGCCGATTTTGTTCAAAAGCTCCGTGTTACGTTCCAGGGGGGTACCTAACTTAAATAGGAAACACCTCCTAGCTCTTTTCGTTCTTGAAATATTTTGTTCACAGACAGACCATGTCGAGAAAATTCGAAAAGCATTATTTTAATTTTGTTTACATACACACATGGGAGTAACTAGAGTGCTTCCGAGCCTTCTGGCAGGCCCAATCCCCCCCCCCCCCATAAAGCTCCCAGACCCAAGAAAGAATTAGTCAATATGGGGCCTTCCAGATCCCCCCCGGAGGTTCCCATGAGGGATTTTTTTGATCTAGAAACAAACATTTCCGTTTTTTGCAAATTTCATCGTTTTATAAATATTTCAAATACAGCTAACAATTTAACCTAGGGCGTAGTTTGTAATTTCTAATTATATTAAACATAGGGTGTGTTGATTTATTAACGAATAATTAAAAAATTTCTATTTAATTAAATCAAGTCCTTGAAAGAACTAATCAAAGAAATACAAAAAACAATAGTATTGCTATTATTACTAATACTAAAAATAATAATAGGTAGAAGCCACATATAATGATAGAGGCTAATTACAGGGTACGGTTAATGTTAGAGTATAAAAATACGGAAAATTATTCATCTCATTAAATATCAATTTTAAATTAGGTTGAATGATTTACTGTCGATGAATGTTAAGAACACATTCACAAAAACATTTTCCGAAAGGAACGAAAAATGGAATTCATTATAATATAATTTTAATGATTTTCATTAGAGTTAGTAGATTGACTTAAAGTTTGCAAATTTATTTTTACTTTCTCTTGCCTATATTCATGGGCGTAGCCAGACTTCTTGTTAGGGGGGGCCAACCCCTCGTTAAGGCGAGAAGGGGGGTTTGCAATTAATATATACATAGATTATTAATTATTTATTTAAATAAAAAAAAATTAAATTAATGTAGTGGATTGGGGTGTTAAAAAAAAAATTCCCAATGGGAAAAATATATATTTGCTTGTTTTTTTTTAATTTTTAGAACCAGCCAGGGGGGGCACGGCCCCCCTGCCTCCCCTGGCTACGCCCATGCCTATATTTGTTAATATATAAAGTATTGTACTCATGTCAAAATATCGATGTCGAGATTTTGATGGAAATAAAAGTTTTGAAGGAAAAAAAAATATTCCTCAAAATAGTCTGTCTGTGTGATTAAAATAAAGTATGAAGGAAATGACCTACGAGGTTGAAATTTGATATTTAAGTTAGGTACCGCCCAGGCATGTAACACGAAGGTTTTGAACAAAATTGACTAAAGAGTACTTGTACTTTACTGATGTACTTTTTCATTTTTTTTTCTCAAAACTCGCTTTAACGATTTTGATTTTTAAAATTCATAAATCAATTAATTTTTAGGCGGGGGGGGGGGGCAACGGAGTAGAGCAACAGCCCCCGAGATCATTGCAGTTAAGCAAGGCCAAGCACGGCGGAATCTCGGATGGGTGGCTCTGAAAAACCAGCGTTTAACGTTCACCGGTTGCCATCGATACTATAAATTTAATTTTTGTTTTTTAACACTCACACTTTTTTCCGTGCACACTCACACACACCACACAGTCTTTTCGGCAACTTAGGCCCTATAAGACTTTTTACGATAACCGTTATTTATGAATAAGTTATATCTATTGAGCGTTGATGCAGGGGAGAATATAACACTATAAAAAAATAAAAATTATTAAATATTTAAATATTAAAAAAAAAATTTAAATAATGAAAAATTAAATTTACTAAGCGAGAAAGAGTTGAAATCTCTCTGAGATTTTTTTTTTTTTCTTTGATCTAGGGAGATTCATCAACACTAGATAAATATTATTTAATATTAAAAAAAAAATAAAAATAAATATATTATAAACCGTAAATTTATATACAGGGTGTCCCAAAAAATAGTGTCAGCGGAAGTCCAGAGATAGAGCACCCCTTGGGATACCCGAATCACCCCCATGTATGTTATGCGATTTTTTATAATTTTCGAGTTCTGGATTTTTTTCGGAATTTTTGAAAACTTTTGACCTGAACTTGTTTTTTAAGTAGAAGACATTTCCCAGATTTTTTTTTGCAACTAAGTCTTTATAAGTTGTAGTTTTATGCCTAAAATAATTATCTTCATCACTTTGATGAGAACTGTGAAAATGTTGGTGTAAATTTAAAAGTTTACGTTCGGTGAATTACGACTTAAATTTTGAACTTTGAATTAAAAATCTAAATAGGTGACTTTATGGTTCTTAAGTACTTCTCGAAAATTCTCCAGACTCTCAGCTTTCATAATAATTAAAAAAAAAAAAAAATAGTTCTTAATGGGCTACTTTGGCTAAAATCGGTCATAAAAGACAGCGAGGTGGAAAACTCTTAAAATTAGCATAACTCGAAAACTATAAAAAATAGCGGGGGTGATTCGGGTACCCCAAGGGGTGCTCTATCTCTGCACTTCCGCTTGACACTATTTTTCGGGACACCCTGTATATATACAATATTTTCCAAAATTTTAATTCTATGTTAAAGCTAGTCACCGAAATTAATTTTTTAATCTCGAGACTTTGAAAAAATATATTTAATGGTGCAGTGGGTAGCGTACTGGCCTTTTATACCAAGGGTTGCGGGTTCGCATTCCGTCTCATGCGACAATTTATTTCAATTAGAATGGCTACCAATCCAGGTGAAATAAATAGAGACGGGGTCTAAATGGCCTTCGCTGCCGAAAATGAAATAAAAAAAAAAGGTAGCTTAACACTTGATCATGAAGACCTCTATTAAACCGCTATTATTCATTTATGAAAAGTAATTAGCAGCTATTTTTCGATAATTTGTTAATAAATTCTCTGACCTCCAACAAAATAAGTTTCTCTATCATTATTCTTCAAAGAATTTTGATTCATGTTCTCATATAAAGAGATGCATGATATTTTATATTTAAAACGAATTAGTTATCAGCATACAAGATTGAAAGAATATCATTAATTTAAACCAACGGATCTAAATAAGCGGATTATTTGTGATATATATATATGTATAGCTAGCTACTCGTATATTAGAGTAATTGCAAACACATTTTCTGCCAGACTGGCTGGACAGGAGCCATCGTGCCATGCTGAAATCAACTGTGTCCAACATTAAAAAAAAAAGTCTGTGTGATATTTGTAGCTGTACGATTGTAGGGGTGAGGATGAGAGAGAATCGATGTATAAATGGGGGATGAAACAAATTTAACATAACCCTCCCTTCAAACATTTTATTATTCTATTTAATTGGTACTAAAAAATTTCTAAAGACCCGTCCATATTTATTTAAATTTTAGCTAATATAATTCAAATAAATTTATCACTCCCTTACCATACATTATTAAGCTCTAATTAACTAGCTATCCCTCGGATAAGCCAGTTAACTAGCTTACTTTTGTATTTCATAGGAAAGATAGTAGAAATGGTTGCCATGGTAACAAAATATAAATATTTTCCCATAGATAGGCCTAAAACTTACATCTTGAATTTTAAAATATCAGTGGAAACTAAATATATATGTCGACACAAAAAGACAACTTTCGATTACCAAAGGTAAGAGAAAGTAATGTGCTGTGCGACCAGTCACACCAGATTTTTTTAGGAAATTGTAAAATGATTGTTAAAAAATTAATTAGTTTTTTTTCTTTCAAACTAATTAGTTCTTAATTTTAAATATTTAAATTTTTATTTGTATTAATAATTTTTAAAATTATACTTTTATAACTTCACAAAACTTTCGTTATACCCCAGATAGCTAATTATATGTGAACAAACTCATTTTTTAAATCGAAAGTTAAGCGTGTTCTTGTTTACTATATCGATGATTTGCTATCTGATGGAATATTTCGATAATTGACTAGACCTGAAACAACTGGTACTTAGAAGTATATCTCTCGTCTTTTAGGTGGGGATAAAAATAATATTTATAATTATATTTTTTTAGAAGCTTAATCACTTAAAATCCCCAATAACAGTTACTCAATTTCAATTTCCAGAGAACAAAATAAATAAATAAAATGCTAATCTAAGTCTCTGTCTTTTTTTTGGCGGAGAATAGTCTTTCTTATCTCGTCTTGCTTTTTGCTTTTCATTCCGTAGAAGAAACGGATATCTTATCATTTTTTTTTTTTTTTTTTTCTGAAACATAGGTGGAGGATTTGGGTTCATTTTTTCTTTTTTTTGACTAAAGGCTTTAACCAGGAAGGAAAGAACGAAAAAAGAAGAAATAAAACGACACGGTTAAATTATTAACTGTTTCTTTAGGGCTTAAGCAACACAATAGAGGTTCACTTGAGGAAACAACCAAAATGAAATAAATACCATTCGGAAATTATATGAAATAGAGGATGTTTTATCTTTGTATATAAACCATACTCGTAATAAAATGAATCCTCTTATTGAATGTTACAGATAAACATAGTTTAAAGATAAGGATGTTTCGAATTGGAGGCCAGGTATATTTATTTATAGGTCTACCATTTGGTACTCAAATGATTTAAATAAATTCGTGAAGTCCGAATTCACGCCCCCAGGACTTTTATTATTATATAGGTCGAGGAGTCCGGTAGCCCGGTGTTGGAGATCCTGGGTTCGATTCCCGGGGGTCAGGAGACGCTTCGCCAATAAATAACACTCACAGATTTGTTTGTTTTATTTTTATTATTATCAATATTGACAATTGTCAATATCTCTAAACTCTCGGCCACAGGGGGAAAGATCTTCAAACCCTTGATACAATATCTAACAATTGTAAGTAGCAATTTAAATTAATTTTCATTAGAAATTTCTAAATAAAAATAAGGGGTCGTCCACAGATTACGTAACGCGTTGGGAGGGGAGAGGTCTGGGCAAAACGTTACTAATTGTGACATGGGGGACCCGGGGGGTTTCTCTAAGTGGAACATAACAATTCAAAGTTGAATTTATAAAATAATAAAAAAAAATATAGAGCAGAATGATTTTCACAACAGGGAAAAATGGAGTGATTATTTGAGTCACGAAGGAAAATTTACTAAAGAAAATAAGTAAAATGATATGAATTTTGTATGGGAAATTTTATTCGAGGGGATGGGGAGTTCTATGTTGTGACATAATATTTGTACATTGGTTTGTTTGTATGTCACTATCTGTGACATGGGGATGGGGGGGGGGACTAGAAAATCATCAAAAAAGGCGTTACGTAATAAGTGGACGACCCCTAATTTTGTTTTGAAATATGATTGCCTATTCGTTTCATAATTTATGAAAATTATCTCACCGCAAATGCTTATTATAAACTTTATTAAACTAATTAAAAATATAAAATTTCAATTTATTTTTTTCTAAACAAGGATGATATAAAATGATTATAATTAAGAATATTACTATCAAGATAATGTGTATGTGTAATCAGAAGGTGGAAATCTACTATATAGCCTATACAACCGACCATAAGAGAATTAGAAACACGAAGTTTAAGAATATATAGCATGTTTGAGATAGTATCAAAAATTACGTCTAAATATCTTTATTTAAGAAAAGTATTTTTAGACTTATCCCTACAGTTACAAAGACAATTTCAACTTATTTATTAATTTATTAAAATATTTTAAATTAAAAATTCACCTGGAAATTTGTTAAAACTTTTTTATATAAAAGAATATTGACATCTCACAGAGAATAAAAATTTAAAAATCTGGTATGACTGATCGCACAGCACACAACATTCTCTTAACTTCAGCAAATTAAAGTTGTGTTCTGAACATCAGATTTTTCGAATCGACCCATATTTTATTGTATATAAAAGTGTAAAAGATATATTTTATTTTCCGCCAGTAGATTAGAATTTAAGATGTAAAATTTATAAACAAAGGAAAATATTTTGTTACCATTTCTCTTATCTTTCCTATTAAGTTCAAGAGTAAAGTGTGCTTCAGACAATTTGAGGGCAAAACGAGAATTTTAAAGATTATCTAGAAATTAATTTTTTTTTTATTTTTGTCTCCCAGCTGCTAAGGGTTAATCGTATCAATATATATTTTAGAATTAAATTTATAGCCCTCCCTACTATACCAAGGGTCGCGGGGGTTCGAGCACCAGGCAGTCCGATGATTTTATTTAAGCCATTTGGATACTAAACGTATGCTAACACCAAAATTAAATAGATGTTTGATTTTTTTTTCTTTTTTTACAAAATTCAATTAAATATAAATGCTGATTAAGGAAGAATCATAATGCAAACGATCTTCGTTATCTGGGGTCGTGTCCATCTATTAGCTCTCCGCATATTCAATTTAATCTGTGAATCTAAATCTGTCTTTTGAATATTTTTTTCTTTTTTTATTCAAGCCTTTTGTGATAATATAAGTTAGTGATGATTAGACAGGGTTTTTAGGTTTTTAATGACTTTTGTTGGAATTATTACCCTTAATTTTTTAGGGATAGGATAAAGCGGGTGGGGTGTGAGCGATTCCGAAGCCCTTACAAGAAGATGGAAGTTTGACAGCTCATCGCTGCACAGTTGATCAAATTGGCAAATATGCGGCTAAACTTTCATTTTTTGGGCTGATCTCCACAAATTTAAAGTTAAATATACGGATTCTTCTATGTCCTTCAATATTTCCATATTTTATCTAAAGGGGTAGAAATTACTTCTTGTCAAAGTTTGAATAAAATTATAATCTATGAAATATAAAGTTACGCTTTTGTAAATAAATCAAGAAAAATATGACATTTATAAAAACTAAATTTATTTAAAGAAAATTTATATGGGGTAGAGTACCCTTTACTCAAGGGGCAAAATATTGCAAGTCTTAAGAAAATTTGTAGAGTGGGAAAATAGCTTGGGAGGGAGGGGGTGGCCTTTAAACAAACAGAAATAAAATCAATTTTTATATAAAATTCTAAAAGATTTTAATGAGAAAAACAAATGCAATTTTATTCATTAATTTATTTTTATAATTGAATGTGAATTAATGAATACCTTTAAGGGGATGCGTGAGCCGAGGGGGGTCGAATTATTTCTAAAACTACAAACAAAGGATTTACAGGCTTGTGGCATGCTACGACACAGAAACGTAAGCAAATTAAAAAAAATCATCTGAATTTTTACACTTATAATTAGGGGAGGCGGGTGGAGAAACTGCTTAAGAAAATCAGGCATTCAGACAGTGAAAAAGAAAAATTCCACCTCCAAAAATCTCACTTATTACTAGGCAACTGACGAGAGATAAAAGTTTAGGAATTTATATTTTCAATTATTTAATAATAATTTCTTATTAAATATTATAGGAGAATATAAATCCTCTGTTAGAGGGGTGGAGGGTGAGGAGGGAGGGAAAGAAATCATTGCTTAAATGTAAAAAATTTACAAAAAAAATAATTTTCTATTTTAATTTTCATTTTTAAAGAAAAAAACTATTTTGTTTATTAGAAGGGGTGATTTGCACCCTTTTTCACCCTCCCTCTGGGGTACACGAATTCATCATAGAGTTTAAAAAATTGGATAATTTTATCAATATATAAGTAAGAGAGAAAAATAAAATACAAAATTACTTTAATTCGTTATGCAAATGAGATGTGAAAATATTCATTACCTTAATAATAAGATGACCAGGTGGGGAGTTTGGTGGATGAATATCTTATTTGCACAAATCACAACACAATATAAAATAAACTAAACACACACGCGCGAGAGAGAGAGAGAGAGAGAGAGTGGAGCTGGACCGAATGACTCATGGCTCGACTCAAATTCAACTGAAAGACAGGACACGCCTGGCAGGCAGGCAGCAAACAAGTCTAGTAGCATTCCTCTCTGAACGACCAAGAATAAAAATTATCAAATAAGTTCTCTATTTATAAAAATTCCATTCACTTGCAAACTAACGGGGTTTTATTCCTTTGGGAATAAATTCGAAATTAAATTACTATTAAAAGACTCACTTCATTTATCCACCCTTAAAACTCACCCTTTAGTAAATAAAATACTTCCAAGTATTATTTTTTGTATTTATTTATTTATTAGGAATACATTCGAAGTGAAAAAAAATTTAAAAAGACTTATTTAATAAAACTCACCCCCAATTAAATTAAATACTTCCAAGTATTATTTTTTGTATTTATTTATTTATTAGGAATACATTCGAAGTGAAAAAAAATTTAAAAAGACTTATTTAATAAAACTCACCCCCAATTAAATTAAATACTTCCAAGTATTATTTTTTGTATTTATTTATTTATTAGGAATATATTTGAAGTGAAAAAAATTTAAAAGACTTATTTAATAAAACTCACCCCCAATTAAATTAAATACTTCCAAGTATTATTTTTTGTATTTATTTATTTATTAGGAATACATTCGAAGTGAAAAAAAATTTAAAAAGACTTATTTAATAAAACTCACCCCCAATTAAATTAAATACTTCCAAGTATTATTTTTTGTATTTATTTATTTATTAGGAATACATTCGAAGTGAAAAAAAATTTAAAAAGACTTATTTAATAAAACTCACCCCCAATTAAATTAAATACTTCCAAGTATTATTTTTTGTATTTATTTATTTATTAGGAATACATTCGAAGTGAAAAAAAATTTAAAAAGACTTATTTAATAAAACTCACCCCCAATTAAATTAAATACTTCCAAGTATTATTTTTTGTATTTATTTATTTATTAGGAATATATTTGAAGTGAAAGAAGAATCCGTATATAACTAACTTTAAATTTGTAAAGATAAGCAAAAAAAAAAAAAAATTAAAGTTATAGCTTCATATTTGCCAATTTGACCAACTGAGCTGTGAATCTTCCATCTTCTTGCATGGGCTTCGGAATCGCTTACACCTCCCCTCTTTTATCCTATATATTTTTTTTTTAGTAGAGGGATGTTTAAGGAAGGGTGAGGTGGGTTTGTCCGCTGGAATATGTAGAAAATCAATGAAAAAATTGTGAAAAAATCGATCATTTTTAATGATTTTTTTGCATTTTAAGCGACAAAATCCTCACCCACATCCCCCCTTGGATTCAAATGTTAATGTTTTTTAACTTTTCACTTCTCTAGACCTTCTGAAGAAATGTTAAGGCTAAAATATTCCTTTTCATCCCTCCAAATTTGATTCGTGGCCCTATAATTAACGAAAAGGGGTGGAAATAAGTAGGGGGAAAACGGAGGTCATATTTGGATTCAGGAGGTCATTTTACTTAAGAATCTGAAGGAATTATCTCGGGGCTTTTTTTCCTGCCGCACAGTGTAACCAGAGAATAATTAATAGAACTTTTAATATTTATAATAACACTTGGATAGAATGCATTTCTCAAATACTGTGCTTTCTTTAAATAAGTGGATTCATTCTAAAATATTGTATTATAAATTACAAGGAGGCAAAAGAAAAAATATCAATTTTAATATTATGGACCTATTCATACTCTAATAATGTCTTTTTTTTTTTGATAAATTAAACTGTATTCACCCTCAAATTTTGGTTTAAGAACGTCTTACAAAAAAGATCATAAGTATGTATTTCAATTAATTATGTTTTAATAATAAAAATAAAATTTATTATCCGAAATCTAATTTCCAAGCCAAATTTATTTGGCAAAATTTCTTTCCATTAAACAAAGTTAATAAAAAATTCTATAATTTTTTTTATAGCAATCATTAAAATGAATTATGCAACTAACGACATTAATTATAAATGAAATTTCTAGATTTATATATATTTTTTTTAATTACTCCAAAAATTAGATATATGTAAAAATAAATATTTTTTATATAATTCCTAGCTTTTACGGGACTTTTATGTCTTCATCAGTAAAATCAAGCCTTTTTAAGATGTTGAACAGGAGAAGGTAATTACGCCTTTCCTCGGTATATAACACACCCTCTTAATTTTTTTTTCATATTGGAATTAGGATCAGTTGGCACAAACAGGTGATAACATTAAACAAGGTGGCTGTAGATTGGAAAGAGAGTAGCTAGTAAAAAGTCAAAGGATGAACGTCTAAGCAAATAAAAACTTTGAAATTTGTTGAAACGTTTTGGCTTTAATGATATAAGTCCACTCAGTATAAGTCAACGTAGAGAGTGTGAGTAAATAGATATTTCAAATTAAACTCAAACCCTAAATGTTAAAAAAATGAGTTTTTCTTCAATTAGAGGCTCATCCTTGAAGCTTTCTTAATTTTTGTGTTTTTAAATAAACAATTTCTTCACCAAGGCAAATTTTCAATCAAACAGTCAATATTTTTATTATGTACACATTTCCTTTTATCTTTGTTTAATTGAATCCTTAAGGGGGTTCAGGAGAGACGTCTAAACGTACTTTAAAAAAAACTAGACTATTATAAAGAATTTTTCAATGCGTTTTTTTTTAAATGAATTAAATTCATAAGAGATTATTGGGACATCGAGCTATAATTTTTTTAATGACTTTTTAAAAAATTATCGCAATTAATTTTTTTATTATCAAGCAAATACAAAAAACAATCAGTCCCAATAATCTTTAATTTTTTTTTTCAATTTAAAAATGAATTTATTGTTATTATTAATTAAGAAATTTTTAAAATAAGCTTACATGATTTATTTAAAAACCAACTGTCAAATTAATTCACCGTTATTACAATAGATGGCAGGCTAGTCTAACAGACGATATAGTATTAGCCTATATCTGGCCTATATTTATATATTTTTATGCTTTTATAAAAGATGCATATTATATAATAACATTTTTAAAGTATTTATTGTTAAAAGATCAATGAAAATCAACCAAATGCAATAAATATTATTAGCTACCATTCTGACATCTCTTGGCAAATTTTTGAATTTTTTTTGATTTTTGGGCATACTTTTTATGACACACTACGCCATCTTATCGGGAAAAACATGCGTAACACCTTCGGTCCCGTTCCCCCTTAAAAACTTTTTATTCTCTTCAATTCAAATAATTGTTTTTTTTTCTCATAGTAGAATAAATGAGATTTTTTCACTGATTAGACAGAAATGTATTTAAGCTGAGATCGATAAAAAAAATTTTTTTTGTTCATGTAAAAATGATGAAGATGCGTGCAAGAAAAGATTTAACAAAAAAAAAAACGTAACGTCTATTTCATGTTGGCGTTATTATTAATTAAATTTGAAAAGAGAAAACATCGAAACACAGAGAGCCATAACAAGGCCTGTAAAACACAAGATGTCTCTTGCGGTTATTGCACCGATGGCAGCAGCCAGTTTCCCATTTAATTTCGACCCAAGTGATCCTGACACTGAAACAGATCGAACAAGCAAACCGATAAAACGAACGAACGATTCGGTTGCTCTCAATATGTCTCTCCCCTCTCTCACTCTCTTCTTGGTACTTAATTGAGAGATTAACCCGCCTCTGAATTGTTTTGTTGTTGCACACCTCAATTAAAGTAAAGTACTTATGCACAGATGGTACTTTCTTCCCTTAACTACCTTCTGTAATCGCTTTTTCTATATTCACACGAAATATTCCTAACATGACTTTAACTATCAATTAAATATGCATCGAGTGACGGACAATATATTAGAAATTCCGCTTTTCTACCCCCTAGTTCACTATCTTTCTAGGGAGTTGTTAAAGAAATTTATAGCTGCGCTTTAATGCGGAAAAAGGATTATGCAGAATTCCAGAAAATGACTCATCAGCAAAGACGGATTGGAAATCTTTAAAATAGTATCATATTTTATTCATAAAAACCGCAGTAAGAAGGATATAGGTTAATGTAATTTATTGCATGGTGTAGAAAGGTCAAAAAAAAACCCTCCTCCGATAAAAAAAAATATTAAAATTTTGTTTGATAATATAAAGAAAAAAAAGAAAAATAAACTTTTATATCGCTGCCGCCTGGTGTATAGGCACCAAACGCAACTCTCACGTTATGATTCATACTTAAAGAAAATATTTAAATTAATTATCTTTGTAAATATAAAAATTTGAAATTTTTTTTTTTTTTTTTTAATTAAATTTTGTCTCTTAATTTTTACGATAATGCTACCACCTCCTAATAGAGTTAATTATTACAAGTTATTATTTTTAATATCTTGGCCTTTTTAAAGCCCTTTGGTCCAACTTTGCACGCCACTGTGAGGCAATTTAATCTAAAACAAGAATTTGTGATGTTGAAATTGGCGATTGTAGGCTATTTCAAAACATCTGGTGTGATGGACGCACAGCACATTACTTTCTCTTACCTTCGGTAATCGAAAGTTGTGTTTTGAGCTTGTCACACCAGATTTTTACTTTCTCTTAGCCTATATATGAAATATATAGGAGAGAAAGTATTGCGATCATGTCAAAAATTCGATGTCGAGATTTTGATGGATATACATGTTTTGAGGTCCCCTGAGTCCAAAAAAGTGGGTCCCGCAAATTGGTCTGTGTGTATGTATGTGTGTGTGTGTGTGTGTGTGTGCGTGTGTCTGTATGTGTGGACAGATTTTTAGCATGAAGGAATTGAGCTACCGGATTGAAATTTTATATTTAACTTAGGTACCTTCCCACACGCTCAAAATAAGCTTTTGAACAAAATCGGCCAAAAAGTACTAGTACTTTACTGATGTACTTTTTCAGTTTTTTTCGATTTTCTCAAAATTCCCTCCAAGGATTTTTTTTAAAATTCATAAATGAACTATTTTTTAGATGCTCTTTAAAATGTATATTCTCATTTTGCCGTTGAAATCTTCTGAAGACCACTTTACTCTTGTTCTTCATAGGAAAGATAGAAATGGTTGCCATGGTAACGGAATTTAAATCTTTTTCTTTTTATTAGATTAAAAATCAATTATTATTTAAATTCCCATTTATTTTTAATTTATTTGTGTCTTTAATTGTTTCAAAGAAAACATATATGTCTCTCTCTCACTTGCAAACATTATCGTCTCTCTCTACTCTTTTTAAATTCCCTTTCCACCTTATCTTCGCATAGGAACAATGTTAATTTCCTATAGGGATTTGTATGTTAATTTAGATTCAAAAGGGGGTCCCCTTTAGAACTTTTTAGGCATTTAAAATTTTATTTTCCAATTCTTATGAACTTTTGTATTTATTTACGATTCTATATTGTGTATAAAATGTCCAAATATGAGATTAAAATTTTGAAAAATAACCATAGTTTATTTGAAGCAGTCAACATTTAAAATGCAAGTTTGAAACTAAGGTGCTATCGGAAACTAAATATATCTCGACACAAAAAATCTGGTGTGACCAGCACAGTGCGCAACTTTCTCTTACCGAAGGGTAAGAGAAAGTTGTGTGCTGTGCGCCAGTCACACCAGATTTTTTTATGTCGACATATATATTTAGTTTCCACTGATATTTTAAAATTCAAGATGTAAGTTTTAGGCCTATCTGGGAAAATATTTATATTTTGTTACAATGACCATCTTTCCTATGAAATACAAGAGTAAAGTGGTCTTCGGAAGATTTCAATGGCAAAATGAGAATATAAATTTTAAAGAGCATCTAAAAACTTTTTAATTTCAATCAAAATCGTTGGAGCTAATTTTGAGAAAATCGAAAAAAACTGAATAAGTACATCAGGAGAGTACTAGTACTCTTTGGCCGATTTTGGTCAAAAGCCTATTTTCCGGGGGGGGGGGGGGGGGGGTTGTCTAACTTTAATATAAAATTTCAACCGCCTAGCTCTTTTGGTTCCTGAGATATTTTGTTCACAGTCACACAGATAGACAAATTTGCGGGCCCACTTTTGAACTCGGGGGACCTCAAACATGTATATCCATCAAAATCTCAACATCCAATTTTTGACATGATCGTAATACTTTCTCACTATATATTTCATATATGGACCTTTTTATGCATTAGTGTGCCAAGCGCCAAAAAATTAAAAATTGAGTTAAGCACGGAATATTGTTTCAAATGCTATAATTAATAATATTTTTTATGAAATATGTCCTAAAAAAATTTATATTTAATGTTACTTGCACAAATGACAAAAAAAATTATATATAATCCAATGAAAACAAAAAACTTTAATGTTAATTTTCTCAAAACTCGGTAGCTGGCGCTTGACACACTAATGCGTAACAGGGTCCATATAGGGTAAGAGAAAGTAAAAACTAATGATGGTCATCATTTAATTTCAAGCTGAAGCTTTTTCGTTTATTGGGATTTTCATACGACAGATTGGCTGACATCTTATTAATCTAAAAGAAGTTTTCAATGCGCTAAAATTTTCAACAACAATAACAAATTCCTAAATAATTTTTTAAATTAATTGATAACTAATAAAATGTTAATTTCTAGGTTTTTGCAGAGTAGTTGGGTACTCGCTTCTTGTGTGACGTCTTAGTTGAAACAAAATATTATTTTTTTAACTATTCGTTCGCTTCTCATTCCAAGTGATGACAATTTTTCTAAATAATTTTGAATACTAATCAATTTAGACGAAGTTAGATGCCAAAAAAAAAATCTGGTGTGACTGGCGCACAGCACACAACTTTCTCTTACCTTCGGTAATCGAAAGTTGTGTTCTGTGCTTGTCACACCAGATTTTTTGTGTCGACATATATTTAGTTCCCGACAGTACGGAACATATGAATTCAGATGTAAAATTTATAAGTATGGGAAAATATTTATATTTTGTTAACATGGCAACCATTTCTCATATCTTCCCTATGAAATACAAGAGTAAAGTGGTCTTCAGAAGATTTCAATCACAAAATGAGAATATACATTTTAAAGAGAATCTAAAAAATAATTGATTTTTGAATTTAAAAAAAAATCGTTGGAGCAAATTTTGAGAAAATCGAAAAAAACTGAAAAATTACATCAGTAAAGTACTAGTACACTTTGGCCGATTTTGATTAAAAGCTTATTTTTCCGGTCCCGGGGGTGTTTAACTTAAATATAAAATTTCAGCCTCATAGCTCAATTCCTTCATGCTTAAAATTGAACACACACCCACCCACACACCCACCCACACACACACAGACAGACCATGTCGCGAAAACCACTTTTTTGGATTCAGGGGACCTCAAAACGTGAAGATCCATCAAAATCTCGACATCGAATTTTTGACATGAATCCAATACTTTCTCTCTCTATATATATTACATATATACATAGGTAAGAGAAAGTAAAAAATAAAAATAGCAACACTGTCTTTCTTAACTTTGACTATTACAACCATCAAGAAAATACAACCAATTTGAATACCAGAATCGTCCTGAAATTCGAATTTGCAAGAGCCTTAATCCGCACAGCTAATACTCGACGTCTAATAAAAAGAAATATTCAAGATCATTAAGAAGACGGTTTTCGCTCCCTCTTATTGATTTCAAAAAAAAAAAAAAAAACATCCAATAAACTAGATCGGGTAGGTTTAATTAGAAAACCGGGCCGTTTATCAATTAGTCTATAAAACTCAACCAGCTTTGCTATATATAAATCAGCATCTAAGTGATTTAAATGCGGCCATTTGAATTATCACACGGGGAAGAATAACGAAAGGCTCTTTGCGGAAACGACTGATAAGCAAGCAGCCCTTTTCTTTCTCTTGCATGCATACACATTCACGCACGTTTACACCCTTTTTTCTCCCTATTCGATTTAAATGAAAGGGAAAAAAAAACAAAATTGGAGGACGGACTCACCAATTCGTAATCAGAACTGGCAAGATAGCTTCTTGACCTCGCAGACAGACACCTCCGCCTTTTCTTTATCAGCAGAACATCTTTACACGATAATCTCGTGTTCACCAAACCACAAAGAATATGTTTTAATTAAATGGAAAATAAAATCGTATTCGACCCAACTAAAAGGATCTAAAAACATCATTATGGGTATTGATTAAGTAATTTATCTACTTTTTATATTGATTTATATATCTAATGTTAAATATTAATAGCCTGCATAAGGTGAATTGGAAGAGTTTTCCCTAACACCTTTAAAGAGACTAATTTCAATTTACTTAAGTTGGCAAAATAAAGGCTTTATTAATAAGTAGGGATTGTCTTATTTGTAGTTTTGTTTTTTTGGGTATTTAATTTGAGTGTTTTATTGATAGAAATTTTTTTGCTATGTGTTTAATTTTGTTTGTCTTTTTTGTATGAATGTTTTTCTATGTATCTATTTTTGTGTTAGTTAGTTAGTTTTGTGTGATTGTGTTCTGAGTATTTATGGGTGGCTCGCTGGTATAGGTATCGGCTTCTAAGAAGAAGATCCCTGTTCAAATCCTGAGCGTGAAGAATTTTTTCATATATATATCTTCAAAGTTTATCGTTGAAATGAAGCGAAAATATTTTCTTCCGTTCAGTGTTAGTTGAAGTCCCGCTAGATAGTAGCAGATAAGCTCTAGCAGATATGACGGGAATAAAAAAAAATTTCGAAAGTGAGGTTCCATATATGGAACGTTGGGAGCTTAAGGGTTAAATAAAAATATTTATTTACATTCTCCATAGCATAGAAGAGGTTGGATAAAACAGTTGGATTAACAGTTAATTACTGTACAGAATCCAGTCGCTTGACAATAAATAATAACATTTAAAACAATCATTTGTTTTTATACTCCTGAATAAGACCTGCCTGATCTACGAGTAAACTTCCAGATTAAAATCGATTAATCAATTTCTCATACAAATCCAGTTCTCTTTTAATTAAATAAATATTTTTATTTAATGAAAAAATCCCGCACGCCCAGGGTTTGAACGGAGATCTTTGTAGAATCCGTCACCCTACCCCGCTACACCAGCGTTCCCTCTGTTGTCTTTATTCTTTCATTAGAATCTTTAAGAAACCTCTCCAGTTTATATGAACAACTACTTTTTTCCCTCTTTAAGATGAGAGAGACCTTCTAGTCCTTTTACTCTCTCTATGGAGAGTAAAAGGACTATTTTAAATGAAATTTTGAATAAAGAAAGTCATTGAGAGACGTGATGCTCGCCTGTTGGAAATCTTTTTTTTTTATAAATAATAAAGTCTGAAGATCATTTAGAAATAACAATAAAAAAAGAGAATTTTTTTATACCAAATAATTCGTGTTAAGGCTTTTAAAATTCGTATATATTCATTGGAATTGGTTTATTTTAGATTTTTATCATTTTTTATCAGATTAAGGTAACATCATATATGGAAAGGTTATTGGTTTCCGATGAAAAATAAGAGTATTAAAAATTTCCAATATATTGTCCTCCATTAGTACAAGTTAATTCATTTCCATTTTCCATTTAAATCTCAAGTCAAAAAAAAAAAAAAAAAATTCTAATATTTTAATGGGAAAAAAATCTTCGATGAGCGTGCATTGGGTGACAAGAAAACCATAAATTTCAAACTTTTTTATTTATAAAACCAACACAGTGACTACTGAACGCTTTTCTCTTTTTAAAGTAAGCTTTTAAAATAAGGTTGGGATATTCGAATTGTCAAAAGTAAAAAAAGATATTGAGATTGGAGTAGCCCTACTAGAATCTTAAGAGTTTTTGATCATTCGAATCTTTAAAATTTCAAAATACAAATTTGAAATCAAAATAATTTAATTTTCTCTATACCGGGAGCTCTAAAACTAGACGTGATGTGACAAAACTGAAGGCATTTTTGGAATCTCAAGAATAACTTCAAATACTCGAGCAACAAAATAACTGTTCCCTGTGTAATACTATACTATATTATATTAATAAATAATATATTGATATATATAACCAGTGCCGGCTCTAGGATTTTGGCGCCCCGATGCAGAACAGTAATTGACGCCTTACAACTTTAAAATTTTATATGACCTAAGTTGCCGAAAAGACTGTGTGTATGTGTGTGTGAATGGGAAAAAGTATGTGTTTAAAAAAAAAAAAAAAACTTTAAAATTTTGTAATTGTTCGCCTTCGGCCGAAAATTTTTCCTCCTCTCATGAAAATCATTTTAACTTTTTTTAGGAATAACATGCGAAAAATGAATGCAGGAATTTGCTCACCCAAGGGGGTCCAGTGGGTTAAATATTGCGTAAATTATGGCGCCCTTATTATATTTAGTGTAATAATAACATTGAAACAGGTGTCACATCAAAAATAGAAATAGGCTTAAAAAAATTATATAGAGAGAGAAATTTTGTTAGTAATAAATGTTTTACTTGTTAGACATGCAACTTGTCAAAAAAATATCATCATATATCTTAAAATAACCAATTAAAAAACTTTCATAAACAAATGTATATTATTTTGTGAAGGGAGATTATTTTTAAATATATAAATATTATGCAATAAGGAATTTAATTTTAATTAAAAACGAGAGTTTATTCAATGTTGAATTTGGCCTACACCATATCAAACAAATTAATAAATCTTTTATACTAATGAAATTTATTTTCAGAAATAAATTTAACTAAAAGTATGGGAGAAAAAAAAGAGAGCGAGAGGAGAAATAGCTATTCCTTTTAATTTTTAATAACGTTAACTGCACTCACTCTCAGCTCTCCATTAGGAAATTGAGAACAAAAATTTTTTTTATTTTTTATTGAGGCTCTGTTTGGGAGATATAATTTCAACAAGTTGGCTCTGGCTTTTTGGTCGTGTCGAGCTCACATCCATCATATATAAAGTTCTAAGCAAAATTGATTTTTCTTTTTTACTACCTGGGTGTTATTATATATATATATACTATATATTCTTTATACCCTTTACTACACAAACAAAGAGTAGGTTTGCTTGATTAAATGTTCTTGAATGTAATTAAAGAATTATAATAATTATAATATCAATGATGAAAAAAAATGGGAATTTTTAATATGAGTAGTATGTTTTGTAATACATCTTATGTTGAGCAAATTATTAATCAACATTAAATTTTTTTATAAAGTTTGTTGATAAACTCGCAAGATATTCAAAGGAAAATATTTAATCAATTAGAAATGCTAGAGAAGCATACACGTGGACTCACTTTTTTGGACTCAGGACAAAAAACGTATCTCAATCAAATTTTTGATATGATTGAAATACTTTCTCTTTATATAATAATATAATATATAGGAATGAAAAAGTAAAAATATACAAGTATTATTCTGGACATCCCCCCCCCTGGGCCGAGAGATTAGTGATGTTAACAAATGCCAATAATAGTAATCTAAAATCCAAGGGGAGGTGATTCGGGCCGTCGAATATTTATTTAAATCATTTTGATACCAAATGGCAAGGTCAGCTGGGGCACATGGCCAGGGCCCAGACGGCAAGGGGGCCCGAGATAGGTCGAAAAAATTCGTATTATATTGCATTAAATTATTTAAAACGGTTAGGAGCAAAGGAAGTAAAAAAGAGATTTTCTTAAAAAAAAAAAAAATACATTATGTAGTTCTGTAGATAAAATTAAAAATCTGGTGGGGCTTGTCGCACAGCACACAAGTTTCTCTTATCAAAGGAAAGTTGTGTTCTGTGCTTGGCACACCAGATTTTTTTGTGTGGACATATGTTTTGTTTCCGCTGAGAAAATTTATAAGTATGGGAAAATATTTATATTTTGTTACCATGGTAACCATTTCTCTTATCTTTCCTATGAAGTACAAGGGTAAAGTGGTCTTCAAAAGATTTCAATGGCAAAATGAGAATATACATTTTAAAGACCATCTAAAAAATAATTGATTTTTGAATTTTAATCGTTTGAGCGAATTTTGAGATAATCGGGAAAAACTGAAAAACTACATAACTAAAGTACTAGTACTCTTTGACCGATTTTGATCAAAAGCTTATTTTCACGCCTCAGTCACCTCCGACTAACTCAAATATAAACCTCCTAGCTCAATTCCTTCAAGCTTTAAATTGAACACCCATAGACACACAGACAGTCCACGTCGCGAAAAAAACTTTTCTGGACTAAGGGGACCTCAAAACGTGTAAATCCATCAAAATCTTGACATCGAATTTTTGACATGAAACCTATACTTTAAATTTCCGTATATACCGGTACTATATAAATAAATTAATAAAGTATAAGGAACATGTTATCATGAGAAAAAACTTTTGTAGTTCAAACGTAAAAGAGAATTTCAATAAAGATTTCCATAAATAATCACATGTTTAATCCGTAATATGGTTCTTTAATATCCTCCCTCTCATTGTACAGTAGGCAGTGCTTGAAGTTTATTTAATATATTTTGTCTCTAAACTATTTCCCACAATACTCATTCATCGATAATTTTATAAAAATGATTAGAAAATCTCAATTTTCAATTGAAATTTTAGACTCGATGTACTGGTATTACTTTCATGAGTAAAAATGTGATTTTTATTTTAAATATTGACCCATTTTCATTGAAAGAGAAGAGATAAAGTCAACAGTGAAATTGAAATCTAATTGTTCCGAGTGGTTATTTGTAAATGGATGCCTAATCCTATCCTCTTCGCATCTGAGGTGTTTGAGTAACAACTAAAGCAAAGTGCAAACAAAACCTATTTTATTGACAACAACTAAAATAGACAACTAACTAATTTTCATCTTGTCTATATTGATTATACAAATAAATCTAATTGGCTATTATTTCCTTTTAATGTAGTTTAATAACTGTGCTAATTGAGTTTGTAGAAGAAATTACATTACCAATAGATTAAAGTCTATTATGTCCTATAAGATAGCTCTGATATTAGCTATCGGCGTGTGTTGTTGTAATCTTATAAGAAAGGAAGAGTGTTGCCGTTTTGGAGGCTGATGACCTTCGGAGATGGTTGAATGTAATCTAGCTATCTAATCTAATTTACGCCTTGGATAGAAACGAAGTCAAGAAGGGGATGGAAGTCATGTGGAAGCATCGCAAAAGTGGTCAACTCTCGTCAAAGACGATGTGGAAGTGAGAGAAAAGACTAAAGGCAAGTTAAAAGCCTTTAAGTAAATGGGACTTTTATTAAAAAGATTTTATGCCCAACTAGATCAAGATAAACTATAAATAGAGCATAAAAAATTCTTTACTTTTTTTGATTTCATTTATCACAGATTTTAGATAATAAAATATTACGGTAATTTTTCTAAAATTACTAGTTTTATAGATTTTTTTGTTTGTCTTTCTATAATTAAAGATTAGCGTTAATAGCTGCGTAATTCACATATTTATTTGAAACAGAAGGGCTTAATTCATATAAGATTTAAACTTTCGACCGTTGGTTCTCGTTGAAATATTTTGTAAATTAAAATTAAATATACAATTAAACACTCGGCAGTAGCGTAAC
Organism: Euborellia annulipes; assembly: GCA_023213315.1. Taxonomy (NCBI): domain Eukaryota; kingdom Metazoa; phylum Arthropoda; class Insecta; order Dermaptera; family Anisolabididae; genus Euborellia; species Euborellia annulipes. The sequence continues at coordinate 80,141 of JAKCPI010005439.1, read as the reverse complement.
TAGGTGGGGGCGAAGGGGGGCGCCCGCCCCCTCCGCCCCAGGCGCATCAAGCTTTTGGCGCCCCTCGATACCGACATAGGCGCCCTAGGACATGTCAGATACAGCCCAGGGACGGTGATTTTATCATATTCTTTTCATAGATTGTCAAAAAAATTGATAGTTTTCTTTTAAATTATATTACAACTTAAAAAAACGGCGCCCTAGTTGAGTTTCGCCCCCTCCGCCTCTCAAAGGCTAGTTACGCCGCTGTCACTAGGTTATTTGTTTCAAAGGTTTTATTAATTAAAAATTAACACTTAATACGTCTTCAGGTCTATTATCTAAAAAGAGACGTAAAAAGAGACGTTAAAATTTAAAATAAACAAATAGGTGTTAAAAATAATGTAAAAACAATCAGTGTTAAAAAATGCTATTAAAAATCACTTCCTTGCCTCAAATAGCTCTTCTGTAAACAAAAATTTAAAGCCAAAGCGTTAACATTTAGCAAATAGTGTTAAAAATGAATGCCATGTCTAGGGAGTGCCTTTGATATTTTAACGCCGTGTTTAAAATAAACATGGCGTCCTTAACCTAAAAAGTAAGGTTATGATTTTGATAGCTTTGAAATAAAAGCAACATGTTAACGTCGCTTTTAAAACTTTGTTTAGAGAATAGCATTTTTTTAACGCTGATTGTTTTTACATTACTTTTTAACACCCATTTGTTTATTTTAAATTTTAACGTCTGTTTTTAGAGAATAGACCTGATTATAGTGTTAATTTTTATTTATTTAATAAAACCTTTGAAACAAATAACCTCGTGTTTAATTTGTATATTTAATTTTAATTTGCTTAAATTATGGATTTAAATCTCCTTCCATATGTAATTATAACTATAACTATAATTATAACTTCAACAATTAATAACATAGAAAGTAAGAGGCCTAAAAAAATCACTCAAAATGCACATAGGTTTTTCAGAATCAGTCACAGTATAATATTATGTGACCTTTCAATTCTCATCCTCACAATTAAAAAGGTTAAAAATTTCTCAAACCCATTTCTTTAAAAAAAATAACTCCTAATAAAACTTAAAACCCTTGAACAGATTGTGAGTTAATAGTTTGGAATAAAAAATAGTAATAAATGTGTCTCTTTAATGAGAAGAATGGACAAGTCCTAAATAATATGCTTAATCACCTTTCAAGCGTAACAATACCTTTTGTTTGAAAAGATAAAGTTCCCCCCCCCTTCAAAAAAAAAAAAAAAAGAAAGTTAATTGACATGAGTTTCCTGACTCAAAAGAATTTACATTTAGAAACGGTTTCGTTTAATAAATTCTTAATTATTCTATAAATAAAAATTTGCAAAATTTGAGAAAAATTTTGATAGATGATAATACAAAATGGATAAATTAAATTTTTCAGAAAAAAACAAAAAAATTTATCATGACGGTTATTCTGTAAGGAATAGTTTAGTCAAGCATTTATTGCTTGGCAAAGGAAGTCAATTTCGTTTATGGTGATGACATCCATTTGTGAAAATGGAAACCTAAAAGACGGGGGCATATAAAGGTTAATTTGGATTCTAAGCCCTACGTTGAAAAATGGCGGCGTATGCGGCACGCGGGTTAATTCTCTCGGAATCATCAAGGAAAGATAGAAGCGGGAAAAGGAAGGGCCAAGTGTTAATGTCAAACCTGCAAATGACCATATTGCTAATAGGAGAAGCTGAGGGTTTATGATACTTCGTTAAGAGTATAAATTAAAAGGGTTTTAACATTTATTATTATTAAATTAATTTTATACAAATAACAATATTGTGTTAATGTAAGATAACCAAGTTCAAAATAAATTCTTTATATCTTTTTAACTTTATTGACGTGTCATTTTTAATGAATATCTGTAGGCAAAAATAACTAGACTTCATATGTTAAATTCTAGTGTCGAAAGTGAAATGTGGATATAATCTATTAGGGGAGAGAAGGAATTGTAAATTAAAATCAATATGATGTGTCACATCATATTTTTTCCTAACTTTTTGATATGGAAGAACATTAGATTTAATTATATGACAACTGTTATTTCAAGTCTTTGTTTATTTAAGTCAAATGTTAACCAATATGATTATAAAAAAGTTCGTTACTTAGAATTTGAATTAGAATTTTATTTACTTAGGGATGAGGGATGGAATTAGGAATGCAGTCAGACATCTCGCCTTAGGCGAGCAATTGCAAAATTTTAAAGTTTTAAATTTCCCTCTATTACTCCGCTTCTCTCACTTTAAGGTGCGCGTCTCAGGGTGCTAATTTTGGGACTTTCCAGCGGCCACAATTTTGAAGCTATCGACCTCAAATTTTTTTTAAATTAAAGCTATTTAAAATATCTACAGCTTATAGAAGCCCTTTTTTTATTTTCAAAAAAAAATTTTTTTGTTTTAGATTAATCGCATTAAATAAAAGATATTTTAAAAAAAGGAGCTCTATAAGTTGTAGATCAGTGTTTCCCAACCTGGCGACCCCCCAAGGGGCGATTTGGGTTTTCAGGGGGGCGATAAATAAGCAGGGGGCGATTGGGGGGCGTGAGTATTCAAGGGAGAAAAATTATTGGTTTACTAAAATTTAAAAAATAAAAATCAAAGAGAAAAATCTATTTACAGGATGGTCAGGATAGAAGAGGACAAAATATTACCATAAAAATAAAATAGTCTGAAGATACTCCCAATCTAGCAATTGCAACGTCACTTTTAGCTCAAATCTTAAATTTCAATTTAAAAAAAATCATTTTCTTCAATTTTTTTCTCATGGGACCCCGGCCCTTTAAGCTCAAATCAAGTTTGAACTTTTTCACGACTCAGGATAGCTAAAAATGGAGATTTCACTGGCTAATTTTCAAAAAATTTTCCATACCCCCCGATTCCCCCGGAAATCCTCTGTCCAGATCTGGCCTCGATAAATTAAAACTTTGGAACTCTTGTTTAGGACAATTTGAAAAAAAATTATATAACTTTATTTAAATAAATATTGTACAGCTATATATAACCCTATTTCAAAAGTTGTGACAAAAAATGTGTAAAAAAGGGTTGGCAGAGACCACTGCCTTTTACATACTAAAAAAAACTTTAAGTTTTTTTTTTTTTGGGGGGGGCGATTACTAAGTAGCCCCGAGCCTGTCAGTCTGTCTGCGGCCCTGTATATAGGCCTACGGTAATAAAATTTTTTAAAATAATAAAACTGCTTTATTTATTTACACTTTACTTCAAATTAAATTAGGCATACAATGAAAATGTAAGGGGGGGAAGGTGTTAGTCAACCTCAGAAAGGGCGATAGGTCAAAAAGGTTGGGAACCACTGTTGTAGATAATTAAATTAGTAGTCATTGTGTTCAAAAATAATTAATTTTCTACCCTTAATTAATTAGCTGGAAGCTTTAGAATGAAATGGAATAAGTTCCTTATTTTCCTATGGGGAACACTAACACCATCTCTTGCCGCCTCGACCTTAAGGTGCGCGTCTCGAAAAACCGTTAGGACACGATTGACTACTGAGTTACTTTAGGCCGCAAGAGATGGCGTTAGTTTTCACATAGGGATACAAGCGATTTATTCCATTTCATTTGAAAGATTCCAGCTAATTGATTAAGTGTAAAAAATTAATTATTTTTTAACACAATGATTACTAATTTAATTATCTATAAGTTATAGAGCGAATTTTTTTTAAAATGTCTTTTATTTAATGCGATTAATCTAAATAAAAATTTTTATTTTTTCAAAAATCAAAAAAAGGGCTTCTATAAGTTGAAGATATTTTAAATAGCTTTAATTTAAAAAAAATTTGAGGTTGATAGCTTCAAAATTGAGGCCGCTGGAAATTCCGAAAATTAGCACCCCGAGACGCGCACCTTAACCAATTTGCGAGAGAGAGTGGTAAACAGGCGACAAAACGGAAGTGAGTGGCTAGAGCTTTATAGGCTATATTAGTATATTTTATTTTTCTGTCAACTTAAGGTAGCCTAGGGGCCTGGCAATGGAGGAGAAGAGCAACAGTCACTACAATCGTTGAGGTTAAGTAATGCCAAGCGCAGCGAAAGCTCGGGATTGGTGACCCCGAGCAATCAGCGTGTGTAACGCCCCCCGTTAACCATCTATACTTGTATTTAAAAGTTATATAAATAAAGAAATAACCCCTAAATGGCCTCTGTAGCCAAAAAGGGTTAAAAAAAACTTAAGGTAACTAGCCTACATCCGGAAAATAAAGTATATTCTGGTATAGCTGTAACTGAAAACAATTATATAATATTGATTATTCTTTGTAATTATTAAAAATAGAATACTTTATGTTATTAATTAAATTTAATTTAGTGCTTGGAAAATCAATTTGGGAATGTTTAATAAATAAACTTGAACAAAACTCAACTTAATTCAATGGAGGTTAGTAATTAAGAAATTTATACAAACTTTATTCATTTATGAGATTTCCATTTTAACATTTATTAAAATATAATAATTAGACTTTTAATCCTTTAAAATTTTCCTTCAACTTTATACATTAAATAAATAAAAGAAAGTATATTTTCTAGTAAAAGTAATACTTAGAAGTCTTCTATAATATGAAAATTGAAAATGTATATTTTATACTCAGATTTTAGACATATATACAGTGTATATGTATACTGTATATAAATTTAGTAAAAGAATAATTAAAAAATATCTATTAAATATTCTCTTCTCTCTTACTGTAAGAGTAGTACTTATTTATTTATTACTTTTCCCATTTTTAATATTTTATTTTCACAAATATCTTAATACAAACAAATTTATTTCATCTTACCATATCCCATTTTACATACTATCAATATTATAAATATATACTATATCATTTTTTTATTCATTTAATTTTTCTTACATACAATATACTATATTTTCGAATATTATATAACCATCTCTTGACCAACTTCCCGTTGAATTTTGACGAAATTTTCAGTCTTATATTATAGATGTGTTTTTCAATCTTTGAATTTATTCGATTCTCTTGTTCATGACCGACAAAAGATTGTAAATCAAAAGATTATGTAAGTTATATGATTTTCTCTATTTTGGTACCTATTTCCCTTCTCCATGAAATTATGTTTTTATTATGTGTAGATTTGCCTTTTTCCTTTTGCGCCTACCCTCCGTGTAGGGTTCGCCACCCCCTAGGGTCCCGACCCACAGATTGAAAAACACTGTGACAGATCGTTATTAATATTTATATATAGTAGCCTATATATAAATTGCTATTAATTAATCAAAAATCATGAAAATTAATATTTTGTTTCTGATTTTCTCATTTTTCTGAAATTAATATTTATAAACAATATGTATTTAATTTAGTTTATGATTATTAAAAAGAAAAAATTATTAAATTAAAAATAAATCACCAGAATATCACTAAAATTTACAACGTTCCAGTTGTTAAATTTTAAGTCATCTTAATGTCGTCATTGGGCATTAATGACCTAAGAGTCGGTGTTTCGGTTCCTATAAATTTATTTAAATTTGTGGTGCATAAGAGTATAACATAAAACATAATGAATTTGATATCATCATTCACAAAATTTTCGTACCAAAGCCCCTAAACCATCCACCAAACTTTAAATTAGGTTCGGTAAGTTTAATGAAAAAAATTTCAAAACATGAAATACATACAGTATATTTTGGAAGACTTAAGTAAATCTTAATAAGGTATTTCCACGCGTAGATCACGAGTCATCAAAAGCCCCATTTCCGTGTATAGTTTCATAATATGAACTTAATAATAATTATAATATATTGATAGATAGCATCAAAGTTAACTAACTATTCAGTACTTATTAATTTATTATATATGGCTAATCTAATGCATCTTTATAATCACGAACTTAAGTTTAAATAAATGCGTCATTAAAATAGTTATATAGAGTTAAATCATAATAACCAATAAAAAATTAACTTACATAATAAAGCGAATTTCAAATAGTACTATTCAAGATGAAGAACATACCTGAAACAAAAGAAAAATTTATATTAGATATATTAAAATATATATATATATATATATATATATATATATATATATATATATATATTATATATATATAGGCCCTATATAAAATAACGGTATATTAAAATATATTTAATAGTAATAAATTGAAATTAATCTTGGTTTAATTTAGTTAGTAATTTTTTTTTTTTTTTTTAAACATTCACACTTTTTTCTCATTCACACTCACACTCACACACACATTCACACAGTCTTTTTGGCAACTTAGGCCATATAAGACTTTGACGATAACCGTTGTAATATATATTATCTATTGGGGGTTCAAGCATTTCTATTTAAGCCATCTGGTATTCAAATGGCTTAAATAAAATCATCGGACTGCCTGGGTCCGAACCCGCGACGTTTGGTATAGGAGGTAGGCACGCGACCTACTACGCCACACCCGGGGGCTAGTTAGTAATTAATAATACAAATTAACTACAAAAAATTAAAACGCTACTTGTTACAAAACAATTTATTTATTTATTTATTTTTTTTATTTATTATACGGCATTTCGAGCTGCTTCGCTCATTGCCGGGGTTGAGTACATTCTGAGATACAATTTGATCCATAGCAGTACAAAATTATTACAATTCTTTTCAATATACCAGGTAAATGACATTTATAATTACAAATCTTCTCCCTCATCTTTAAAAAAATTCGACATTTTAATCATTAACTATAAATGATCTGATTTTCAATATTTATTCAAAACACTTTATAGCTGAGATGATATATTAATAATAGGGTAGAAATGAGTCATTTTATTTATGTACCTGGTCATCTCATACTGTGTATATATTTATTATATAAGAGTTGTTCAACAATATATAAAATCCACTATGACACTTTCATAATGACTTTTCACCAGCTCTGAGGATGGTCCAAACGCGGAACCGAAAAGTTAGCTGTGTGAATTAAACGTATAAAGAAATAACTTTGGCTGCATCTCTCATTTCTACCCTCTTATTAATAAAACGCTATTCTACTTTTACTGCAGCAGTCATAAGGGGATTTATTCACTTTGAAAAGCAGTTAGCTTTTGTTGTTCAAAGTGAATATATCAACTGATGACGGCTATAGAAATAACCGCGTAGATTTGTATTATTAATTACTAACTAAAAAAAAACACACATAATGCCCCAAATATCGTTTATTATTATTAATAATAACACCCTCGGGCCTTTGTTTAGGTCCTTTTGGATACAAAATGGCTTAAATAAGAATGCCTGGATCCCACATATATATTTTATTAATATAACGGTTATCGTCAAAGTCTTATATGGCCTAAGCTGCCGAAAAGACTGTGTGAATGTGTGTGTGTGAGTGTGAATGAGAAATGTGTTTGCTGTGCGACCAGTCACACCAGATTTTTTTACTATATTTGTATTATATTATAAATCCTTAAAGCCTATGAGGGGCTTGGAATTTGAGAACAGTTCTAAACAGAGATTATACAGAATTATTTAAAACAAAAACATATCTATTTTAAAGCTGCTGATGACTTTGAAAAGGGTAAGATTAAACGGCATATGTCATTCGGGTTAAAACTTGTCTCCAATTATGTTACATATTTAAAGGGTTTAAGGGGGCTAATGATTTAATCCTCTTGTTTCTGTTGACAAATTATAAATAGGTTATTATTTCTAAATATATTTTATATGTTATAAAGAACATTATTTTCCACTGTTATTACATACATGGATGCTAATTGACAGAAAATTAAAAAAAAAAAAAATCATATTGTTTTAAATGTATGTAGGAGGAGATGGGGACAGAAAATAAAATGTTTCCGTTGTGGTATTAAATAAATGGCTGCCAGAGGTCGGCTAGATTTGAGGTGTTTGTACACGAAAACACGAAATACTTGGGAATCAAGTTAGATAGACAGTTCGAAGAAAATAGCTAATTTTTCCGGTATAGGACAATTGAAAACAAAATGATTTAAAACATGACTTTTTTGTAATCTCTTCAATAATGCATAAACATAAATGAAAAAATAAATAAGAAACCACATATATATTATTTAAGATTTAAGATAATTATAAACATCGCGTATGTTAGCCGATAAGGAAATTTATACAATTCCCATACAGTGTAACCTCGCTTAACGAGCATAATGCGTTCCAGGATCATACTCATAAAGCGAAACAATAACATTCTCCCATAGAACTATCCTCCCATGACACAGACTGATGTAACATGCGCACAATCCCGGACTACCGCCACTCGTTAGGCGAAACATCGCTAGTTAAGCAAGTCATTTTTTAACAATTTGTTTTGCTCGTTATGCAAATTACTCGTTAGAGAGGTGCTCGCTAAGCGAGGTTCTACTCTATTTATTAATTCAAATACCCGAAAAATGTAAGGGTGTGCCCCCGGGAGTTGAACCACGGATCCACCAATTTGTACTAGGTGTACCCTTACCACTAGACCACGGCACGGCATTCGGGTATATGAATTCACTCAGAAAACAATTTTAGTCATCAGAAGAATTGGACCCAAATTCGGCGCCACAAATTTCTCCGTCGATTAAATTTGAGGTCTAAATTATTCTATCTAGATTGCGTCTGGTCGACGGGGAAATAAATTTAAAAAAAGTCATTTCTTTTTAAGATATAGGCCTACCACAATCGCTTCTCGTTCTGAGTAATCAAATTTATTTGAATTATCTTGCCTGGATTCTGAATCCCAAACCCCTTTAACATGTCAAGATCAGCCATTGATTAAGTGTAGGCTTTTGATATAACAAAACAAATTTATATTTAATGTTTGTTTCGGGCAAGATTGCAACGATTGTACCTACATAATCACAGGCTTAGAATTTAATCTTCATAATGAATAAATTACCTTCATTTAAAAGAGAAATAGAAGAATTAAAATTAATAAACTTTTTGTGTTTAATATTATCGTGTGTCCGAAAACACCTGAAATAAACAACCATAAGACAGACAAAGTGACAAGACAATCCTTTACGCTCTAATAATTAAATTGAAATGTTTTAATTCTAAAGTTAAATATCAATTCAACTTATAAACATAAAATATTTATTTAATAGACTCTGGTGGAATGGTAAATGTTTTATGTGGCGAGAAAAAGCAGAAGGAATATAAATAAGACCCTAAAAGTTTTTAATCCGTGCGTGACTCTTTTTTTTCCGTTTTCCTTCTCTTTACCGATATAAAAGTAATAAATAAATGCGTGTCTTCATTGATTTTTTTCACTCGCGAATTAACGGGTGTCATCATACTGGATATACGGTACTTTTCGATATAGCATGGCGGTGTTCATTACTTAATACTACCATCCCTTTTTTAGGTATATGGTACCCTCGACAAGAGACATCTGCCTGAATTTTACTGCCCACTTTATGGGTCGTGATCTGAGCGAGTTGCGGAGCCCTATCTCTTTCTCTCTCTCTCAAACACTGAAGCCTTCTATGCAAATTATTGCCACGTTTGTGCTGTTCCAAGTTTACACCCCCCACGGTTTTATATGATCATCTATATAATTTTAATATGCCACCAGGTTTATTAAGAATGAGAGAAAGTACTCGGATCCTAATGATGTAGGATAAAGAAACAAATAAAAGCTAATATAAACAACATCGTTGATTTGTCAACGAGTTTTATTAGAAATAAAATTAATTAAATTAAATATTATTCAGTTATAGTTACTTGTCAACTCATATTGTTGTGATAGATTACATAATATATTATAAGCGCTAATTAACGAATTAAAAATTATAAACTATTTAGTCTAATTTCATTAGTAATGTAATTATATTTACATAACCAATGAATTACGTGGCTGTTGATCTACATACAAGAAAGGGAGCAGGAGCAGCCAAAATTAAAGCCTCCGATTTTATTACAATTAACGAGACTGATTTTTCTGACTGATGATGGGAAAATAAAGTTTTCCCGAAATGTCTCGTTAATTGCAATAAAATAGGAGGCTTTAATTTTGGCTGCTCCTGCTCCCTTCCTTGTAATTATATTTAGATTATTATTCGAACAAATTCTCGAATTTTTTTACAATATTTATTATAATTACGTGGCTGTGTTTTAGATTAATTGTAATAGGAAGAGGTTTGCAGTCAAATGAAAAGAGCCTCTATTATTTAATAAATTGCAGTCAAATGAAAAGAGCCTCTATTATTAAATAATTGAGCACTTATCATAATACAAACCTCTTCCTATTACAATTTTTTACTTTTGTTTATTGGCGCATCAAGGATTTGAATGAGAGAGGAAAAGAATAAATTAAAAGTCGTTCAAAGTGAAAAATTTTCAAAATCACAATTTATTCCCTTATCTCAAAAGTTTCCAAATTGGGCGCTACAGCATTCTCAAACACGAATGGATTACATGAGGGCCGGGATTTTTTTCTAATAAATTTATTTTTTTATTTTCAGAAAATATCTATCTAATTTCAAAATGACATTGTTGTACAGTGCCTCGCTTAACGAGCGACTTTTCGCAAATCAAGTACAAAACACAGACTCGTCAAAAAAAAGTATGTCCAATTAGTTTAAAATTTGGCATTTATATTTAATATTTGAGTACTTTTAAATTTAGTTATTACAAATAACAAAAAAAAAAAATTATTTAATTTAAAGTAGCATCGTAGGTCGTTTGTGACCCTCCCATTTTTTCAAAATTGTATGTAATTTTTTGTGTGAAAAGTTTATTAAACCCTTGCAAAAATGTCCCCGAAGAAAGAGCCGCAAAAAAAGAGAGTATTTTTCAACATGTAACACATTAACGTATTTTACATTAATTTATATGAGAAAAATTGTTTCAACGAGTGTTTCGCTTCACGAGATTGAATCTGGAACGAATTAAACTCGTTAAGCGAGGTTCCACTATATCTTAGAGGTTGTTAAACAAGAAATTTCACTCTAAATTAGATGACGGTCTAAATTATGAGTTTTTGTAGAGAAACAATATTTAAGGGGCGAGGGGCTTTGATTTTTTTTTAACGGACTCTTCTTTTGTATTAAGCAGGAACTTTCTGAGTTTTTGATAGTTAATTAATTATATTTAAAGCTAAGGCAGAAATCTTTTATAATGAAAAGGTGAAAAAATTACATCTCCTGCCGTCCTGGAGACTACTTTTTCTCTCTCCTGGAGAGAAGAGATTACCTCGCTAACCGCCTTCACTTGTCCGCCATTGAACTTCGAATTCGAGAAAGTAAAAATAAGCTAATGAGTTGATTTAAAATTTATTAGGTATGAAACTAAACGACGAAAGAAATAATTCAAATTTCAATTTAGAATTCATATTTTATTATCTGAGTTTCTCATCATTTTGTTTTCTCTCTCTTCTAAAATTAATCTTGATAATTTCTAAAAAGAGAAAATTTAATAAAATAAGAAAAAAAGTCAAATAAAAAGTTAATTTTTAGTTAATAAGGAGTTTTTTTTTTCTACCTGTGAAAATATGTTTGAAAACACACATAAAATTTAGGCAAAACACCATGTCGCGAAATCCACTTTTTGGATTCAGGGGACCTCAAAACGTGTATATCCATCAAAATCTCGACATCGAATTTTTGACATGAAACCAATACTTTCTCTCTCTATATATATTAACATATATATAGAGATAAGAGAAAGTAAAAGTATTTAAATAAAAATATAGCTTCAAAGAAAATATTTCTTTCCTTAAAAATATCCAGGATTTATTTACATCGTCCTCTATTTTGGCTTTAACGCCTAATTTAGCCAATGGAGGGACTTTAATACTGGATTAGTGGCTTTATGCTCCACGTCTCCTAGATTTAAGGTTAATGTGTTTTCGCTATGGTTAAATAATCGATAAACAATTAATACCTATAAAAAAAATCTGGTGTGACTGGTTGCGCAGCACACAACTTTCTCTTACCTTCGATAATCGAAAGTTGTGTTCAGTGCTAATCACACCAGATTTTTTGTGTCGAAATATATTTAATTTCCGCCAATATATTAAAATTCAAGATGTAAAATTTATAAACCGAGGAAAATATTTATATTTGTTACCATGGCAACCATTTTTCCTATCTTTCCTATTTAACCCTTTCTAAATGACCTCAGATGTCGAAAAAAGACAAACAAATTAAAAAAAAAAAACCTTTATTATGAATATATTTATTATAAATTTGTATATTTATTTTTACTTTTTTCTTTTTCAAAATGAGAAAATTTATTAAGAAATATTATTTACACAAAATAAATAGTAAAATCAATAAGTAACGGGTTCGATTCTTGCCTTATGCTATCACGATTAGGAAGGAATATTAACTTATCTAACTTATCTTTCATCTTTGACAATTCAATGTTGATGATGATGATGATGACAATACTAAGAGAATAGAAAATTATCTAATATCTTTGACTGGTTAAATAAACCAAAGGACATTAAAAATTATATAATTTATTTTATTTTTCTGACTATATAATATGTGGTGAAAATCGAACACAAGTGTTTTATCCATCTTATACAGGTGTATAAGAAAGTTTTTTTGATAACTCTATTATAAATATAAAAAAATTTCATCTAAAAAAAAAGCAACATTATTCTGCAGTGCATTTTTGCTAGGTTATATTCATTTTAGACAAAGGCTTCAACAGTAAGTTTGTCTACTGGTATAATATATTTAGTAGTTAAGATGGGGTAAGGAAGAACATCGAAGAAAAATTTATAGAATTAGGTCAAACTATGCATCACGGCTGTTTCTCTGACGGTTTATGTGAATTTATTTACTAAATTGATATTTGTTACTTAAGAAATGAAATGAGAAAAGTTTATTTTGATTAAAATATAAAAAAAAAGAAAAGGAGTAAAGTTTATTATTCTTAATAAATGAAAAAAAAAAATTATTTAATTATAATTCTGATTATTTTTGGATAAATGAAAAAGATTCTTATATTGCCCTGTCCCTTGGAGTAAAGGTAGAGATTCACGTTTTAGAGAAATGTAAAATAGTAAAGTTAGAGAGTCGTGGCCGAGAGGTAAGAGATGTTGACAAATGTCAATATTGATAATCTAAAAGCCAATGTAAGTGGGTTTGGTCTCCAGGCAGTCTGATGAATTTATTTAAATCATTTGGATACCAAAAGGTATAAATAAATATGCTAAGTTAAATGCGCATCAAGTCAACCAAAAATTTAATAAAAAAAAAAAAGATAAAATATGTGGGGAGGGTAATCTGGTGTGATTCGTCGCACAGCACACTATTTTTTCTTAATTTCGGTAATTTAAAGGCGCATTCTGTACTTGTTATCCAGAATATAAATACAAATCAAATTTTTAAGTATTAATTTTTAAAATTTTACATTAAAAATAAATTTTTTTTTGAAAAAAAGTATTTTTTCAAATCTCGGTGGAGGGGGGGGTAATTACCCCCTTTACCCCCTCCCCTTGTATCCGCCCTTGGGCAACATACTTTCATTGGCCTTTAACTATAAATAAAAAATATCAAAAAAAAACTAAAATTTTTCAAATAATTTTTCATTCTATACTCTATACACGTTTTTGCATTTATCTGGGAAAAAAAAATTACAAATTACAAAATTTTAATTTTTTTTTTTTTTTTTTTTTTGAATGCTGAATTAATAATATTTTTGGGAAAAGATTATCGAAAAGTAAATTCTGTTTTTTTTTTCTGTTCTTTACCTCGTAATATAAATTAAAAATAGAGTATTAAGAGGAATAAAATATCATTGATTCGAAGGCAGAGCTCCTGTAACTAGGTGCGTGGAAACTCAAAACTTTTAGATAATAACATATACTCGTTAGTTAATTCAACCACAACATTCTCTCTCCCTGGTTCTGACCAAGACACACTGTTGCCATGGTTATATCTTTGTTCTTGTAAATAAATAATGAATTAACTAACGTATGTTGCTAAATTCGCATGAATCCCATTTCAAAGAGTTGAGTGGAATTTATGAAAATTCACATTTGAAGGAATTAGTAACATGAACACACTCTAATGTACATAAACGAAATGTTTGTGCTTCGTTAACCAAAAATTAATAATCCAATGAAAATTGGATTACATTTCTAATTTAGACAAATAAATGACCCCAGCTTTGGACTTGCCAACAGAAATTTGGTTAAATTTCAATTTATGAAATTCGAATTAACGTGACGTCATACGGATGGATTATGAGGTGTGTATGTAACGGAATATTCCCAAGAGCTATTAACTAACGCTCAGTGAGGAGGCAGGAAGGTATGAAATTCAGGACTGTAAGGTAATCTCTCAAGATATTGAAACATGAATCGTATAATCTAATAAGAATAAGAATAACCTGAGAGAAATTATACAGTAAATAATTTTATGAAATCCAGTAAAAAAAGTCTTCTCTAGGAAGCAGTAACTGTAGAGCATTTCTATTGGAGAAACCAGTGGAAGTGATGTTCGCAATTTAGAGTGATAAGAAATAAGATCTTAAGGAATTTCTTTGTAATAAGATGAATGTAAAGAGTTTATATGATTATGTCAATAAACTGGCACTTTTTCTTTTTGAAACAAAAGCTGATGAAATTGAGATATTTAGATAGATTTGAAATTGACAGTTGTTATTTTTTTTTTTTTTATGTCCAATAACTGACAATATTCTTTTAAGGAGCTACGGGAGCGAAGGTGTTACGAATGTTTTTCCCGATAAGATGGCGTAGTGTGACATAAAAGTATTCCAAAAAATCAAGTAATTCAAAAATTTGCCAAGAGATGTCAGAATGATAGCTATTAATATTTAATGCATTTGCTTGATTTTCATTGATCTTTTAACAATAAATGTTTTTTTTTTCTCTTTATTTTCCGGCCTTTGACCTCGGTCATTCAGCCCCCACTTTTTACAATACATCTTACAAAAAACATGATATAAAAAAAACAATAAATGTTATTATATATTATGTATCTTTTATAAAAGCATAAAAATATATATAGTCCAGATATAGGCTAATACTACATCGTCTGTTAGACTAGCCTGCCATCTATTGCAAGAATGCTGAACTAATTTGACAGTTGGTTTTTAAATAAATCATATAAGCTTATTTTAAAAATTTCTTAATTAATATGTTGGCACATGGAAAGTTTTTTTATATTTAATTAAAAACCTAGTGAAACCTATAAATTTTATCATTTTCGATATTATTCAATAAATCTTTATTAAACTACCTATTAGTAGATAATTCTATTGCTATCTAATTTCAAGGTAAATGTATTAGACAGCTCCATTACAATACAATTAGGGCATTGTCTTAGGAGAAGAGGATGAGGGAGGAATAGCAATGATTTAGGTATTATATATTGGATAGACGGTAACTCTAATTACTAATGGCATCTACAATCTATATTCAAGAGAGTGGGGGGATTTAGAGATCGGAAATATTACCTAAACGTATCGGGAGTGGGAGCTTGATTGGGTCAAAAGGGTTGAGGGTGTCTGCAACAACAACATTGATTTGCAATTAACATAGTTAATTGGTGATTTGATTGGCCCACGCTTGGTTTATTTAATAGTTAATTGAATAGACTGTCCTCCTCTCCGCCTCTTTTCGTGTAAGCCCTTACAATTAGATGGTGATAACTATGAAATTGTTAAATGATAGCAAAAAATAAAAAGATTATTTAGATTTGCTTTTAACGAAATATTAATTGATAACAGTTAATAATAATAATATTAAATACCTATGGACAAATAAATTATTTCATATGAATATACTCACAAATGAATTGAAATTCAGGTTAATATCTTGCCCAAAATATTTGATAGTGTAAAAATGGCCTGTATAAAATTAATGGGATAAGTTTTCTAGAGCGAGAAGAAATAAATTGTACCGGTTTCCTTTTTATTTAAAAATAATTCAATAAACATTTTTCTCAGTCGAATTTTATCTAAGAATTTTTATAAAAGTAATTGAAAATTTATCGTGTAATAAGAATAAGTTACTGAAATTTCAACTTTAAAAAGAAAAGGAATATTTCGTTGCTAATAGTGATTAAATAGTTTAAAATTATTGGTTTCCCCCTTCTCTGTTTATTAGAGAAATGAACAAAAGTGGAAACAATTTGGTTATAGACGGGATTTTTATTAAAGCGGATAATGCAATTCTAGACAAACACTGGCACCATATGACACGCCGAATGCAAATTTGTATCAAGATAACAAAAAAAATTTTAAACGTTGGATTTTTTTTTTTTTTTGTTGTTTTTAATTAAAAAAATCAACGAATTATTTTAGGAAAAAAAGCTTATCTAGTTGGGTGATTGATCATATAAAACGAAGGTCAATTCCTTTTTAGAATTCTCATAGAATTTCATTATGGAAATCGTGTGAAAAAGAAAATTTCAATTTTTCGTCACGAAAAGAGAGATTGTTTAAGAGAAAGTATCTATTAGCCAGTGGACTCTAAATGGAATTAATAAAAGAATTTGATTTTCGGTTTAACTGTGGTTTATTTAGGTTTAATGACCGACCTCAGGTACAATTCAGCTAAGATTACAAAGGTTGTTATATCAATCTCTTTTGAATTTGAATATTCAAATGAGATTGTAACAAACTTTGTAATCTTAGCAGAATTGTACCTGAAGAAGGTCACAGATTGAGTGGCCGAAACGTTGTTTTTACACATTTAAACCGAAAAACAAATTCTTTTATTAATGATAACAACTGTGAAAGCCTAAAAATTCAACCTGGAATGTTTAGATTTATAAATTATCTAAAGTTTAATCCGTAGCGAGAGTTATAGTATGCAAAACACATCTCCAACTTTCTTGGATCAATTTGTAAAATTTTATTGTATTAATTTATGTGAATTTTATTGTATTCCTCCTGTTTTTCCTCAAATGAGAAGCGGAAAAGAAAAAGAAAACCAAAGTCTTGCAAGAACCTCTAAGAATGGGATCAATGGCGAAAAATGCTTTATGTAGGGGGGGGGGGCTACTTCTTGGTTGTAATTTTAAGATGTCAAAAATAAATCTATTATTATTATTGTATTAATTTTTGTGACTAGAATATTAATTTTTTTTAAATATTGATTAGATAAATAGGCTACTGTAAGATAAGAACTGAAATGACCACCGAGTGTTATATCCTTATTTTATTTATTTATTTAAGAGAATGCTGGCATAAGGTCACCAGCCATTTTTGATACCTATTTAAGTATTTTAGTTTTAAACTTTAATAGTGTTTACATATGCAGAAAAAAAAATCAATTTTAAAGTTATTCCAATTTCTATTATTGCAGAAATATTTCAAAAGTTTATTTATCAAATATATTTTACATAAGTTAATAAAATGATCATTTTTAGAAAATTGCAATTTTTTTTTTAAATTACTTTAGACTGTGTTGGATACAATCAGCATATCTACGTCCATTTTATAACGGAAAACATGCAAGTAAAAAATAAATATGAATGATATTACAAAAAATATAAGATAATGAAATAATGAGAAGAAAAAAAAAGATAATTTAATATAATCAAGTTAGTTCAATTATTATAAAATTCTATTTGTGTGTGATGGTAGCTAGCTAGTAGCTATGTGAACAAATTCCTGCTTTGAATATTAAAGGGGAAAACGAACGGTTGGACGGTTAGAGTCAATGCGCAAGCAAGCAAATGGGAGGGAGGAAGCTGCATCGTTGACACGATGGCAGTTGCAAAATCATTACCCGAAAGAAGAATAATAAAAAAAAGAGAGAAAGAAAAAAAATGAGGCAAGGCTGGGTATCAAGAGTGGGAATGAGAGCAAATTAGGACGGACGGACGTAGTGGGAGAGGAAATAAACCAAGGGCTCTTGATGGCCATTAGCAATGGTATTTGCAGCTAATGATTATAGTTCGCCCACCAAATTTATTATTATACCCTTAGGCTACCATAGTATTAAATAATAGTGGTTGAATTTCACTTGAAATGCATTACATTTATGAAATAGCATAATCAACAAATAATATTATGAAAGGTATTTTTGTAGGTTTGTGTGTTAGTTTTTTATTGAATATTGATATCATTAAAAGGACATGTTAATAATTATTCCAAGAATTAATTAATATTATAATAGATATTATTATTATTGATTATCACGTGAAATGACCCATGGGTTAGAAGGGTCCGTGGTTTAGGAAATCCAGTCACTTGCGAGAAAAATTTATTTCAATTGATATGACTCCTTAACAATGGTAAAGGTTAATTATATACAGAAATGCCAAATGCCCCCGGGTGTGGCGTAGTAGGTAGCGTGCCTACCTCCTATACCAAACGTCGCGGGTTCGGACCCAGGCAGTCCGATGATTTTATTTAAGCCATTTGGATACCAGATGGCTTAAATAGAAATGCCTGAACCCACAATATATATATTATACTTACAACGGTTATCGTCAAAGTCTTAAATGGCCTAAGTTGCCGAAAAGACTGTGTGAATGTGTGTGTGAGTGTGAATGAGAGAAATGCCAAATAAAAAATCTGGCGTGACTGGTCGCACAGCACACAACTTTCTCTTACCTTTGGTAAAAGAAAGTTGTGTACTGTGCTTGTCACATCAGATTTTTTGTTTCGAGATATATTTAGTTTCCGCCAATATATTTTGTTACCATAGCAACCATTTCTCTTATCTTCCCTATGGAGCACAAAAGTAAAGTGTGCTTTAAACAATTTTCTTGGCAAAATGAGAATAAGTAGGTACATTTTAAAGAGCATGTAAAAAATAATTGATTTTTGAATTTTAATCAAAATTGTTAGAGCGAATTTTGGGAAAATCGAAAAAACTGAAAAAGTACATCAGTAAAGTACTTTTTGGTCGTTCTAAAAAAAAAAAAATTAAAATTTTTCCAATATGAAAAAAAAAATATTTATTTATCAATCATTTATGTCAAATAATTAGTCAATATGTAATTTATTTAACTAACCGCCCTCTTGACAAAAAAATATTTACTCAGTGCCTTGAGTTTAAACACGTTTTTTCGATGTTCTGAAAATAGTAGATTGGATAAACATATAGAAAACTTATTAATTATCGAATTTTTTTTGAGAAACATTAAATTAACAAATAAACAGAGAATAATAAAACACACTGTTAGAAATAGAAGGGATATTCATAAACTAGGTTAGGAAGTCTATTTCAGCCCCCACTTTATACAATATATCTTCTACAACGGCATCGAATTTTTGACATGAATCCAATACACTCTTTCTATATATTAATATATAGTAGGAAAGGGAAAGTAAAACCACTTACTTTGTTAAGAATATCATACTTTTTGAAGCTACTTAAATTTGCTTCAAATTTTTTCTTTCTTTTACCTCTATATATGTAATACTTTACTGATGTACTTTTTCAGTTTTTTTTTGGATTTTCTCAAAATTCGCTCCAACGATTTTGATTAAAATCCAAAAATCAATTATTTTTTATATGCTCTTTAAAATTGTATATTCTCATTTTGCACATTGAAATCTTCTGAAGACCACTTTACTCTTGTACTTCATAGGAAAGATAGGAGAAATGGTTGCCTTGGTAACAAAATATAAATATTTTCCCATACTTATAAATTTTACATCTGAATTCAAATTTCCTACTTCGGGAACTAAATATATGTCGACACGAAAAATCTGGTGTCAAGCACAAACACAATCGACTGCCTGGGTCCGAACCCGCGACGTTTGGTATGGAGGAGGTCCCATTTTTATAAATTTTACATCTTGAATTCTAATATATCGGCGGAAACTAAATATATGTCGACACGAAAAATCTGGTGTGACAAGCACAGAACACAACTTTCGATTACCAAAGGTAGGCGTCAGTCACACCAGATTTTTTTTATTTAATAAACTAGTTTATGATTTTGATTTCACAAACTGGGTAGTATTAAAATTCAAGCACGAAAGGATATGAAAAACTATTGAAAATTCATGAATCCAATACCACAGTATATGTAGAGAAATAGCTAAAATATGGCAAAATTTAACAATTAGTTTTTATTTAGTTGAATTTGTGAATGGTTAAAAATATATTTGGTGAAACAGGAAAAAAAAGTGGGTAAGAATTAGAAAATAATTTATATGGAGGGAGTGAAAATCCCTAGTCAGAATTAAAAAACACTTTTCTCCTCATGAAGATAGGGAGCCACATTTAATATTAAAAAATTTATGAGAATGAGTGATATGTCGAATTCGCCACTTTGTCTAAAGTAAGCTTAGTAGAATAATGTGATATAATCGATAATAAATTGCTTGACTATTAATCCATAATCAAATTGACTAACGTATATTAACGCCTGCAATACACAGATGGTCCGGTAAACCAGCATTGCTTGTATGCAAATGGGGGATCTTCTTACCAGGGGTCTTGAAATTTTATAATCTATAAGAGATATCATGTTCTCCTCTCTCAATATCAATTATATTGTTAATTATTTAACGGTGGAATAAATTAAATTAAATAAACGTTTTATAATTATAGATCTATCTCTCGAAAAACAAAGTATTTTGTACTTTAGATTAAAATTCTCATTTTTTTGTCACACCCTACTATACGGTATTTACAATAACTAATTTTATTAAATAAAATTGCATTATTATCAATAGATAGAACCAGTATGAAATAATAGTAAATGGGAAAAAAACTTTAATATTTGATAGAGTATAAGCTTTATTTGATGAAATGGCGTGAATAAAAGGATAAAATAAATAATTTAAAATGTCATATATGTTTATATACGGTATGTATAGACTTTCAGAAATTTTAGATAAAAACATTATAATGTGTTTTATTTATACAAATTGTTTTTTTATTATATATCACATGCCTTTTTGGAATCACGTTTTGTAATATGATCAAGTTAATTCAATTTAGGTTTGATTATATGAATTTATAAATATTATAGACTTTATTAAAAAATCTGGTGTGACTGGTCGCACAGCACACAACTTTCTCTTACCTTCGGTAATCGAAAGTTGTGTTCTGTGCTTGTCACACCAGATTTTTCGTGTCGACATATATTTAGTTCCCGACAGTACGGAACATTTGAATTCAGATGTAAAATTTATAAGTATGGGAAAATATTTATATTTTGTTATCATGACAAACATTTCTCCTATCTTTCCTATGAAACACAAGAGTAAAGTGGTCTTCAGAAGATTTCAATTGCAAAATGAGAATATACATTTTAAAGAGCATCTAAAAAATAAATGATTTTTGAATTAAAAAAAAATCGTTGGAGCAAATTTTGAGAAAATCGAAAAAAACTGAAAAAGTACATCAGTAAAGTACTAGTACTCTTTGGCCGATTTTGATTAAAAGCTTATTTTTCCGGTCCCGGGGGGTGTTTAACTTAAATATAAAATTTCAACCTCATAGCTCAATTCCTTCATGCTTAAAATTGAACACCCACCCACCCACCCACAGACAGACCATGTCCCGAAAACCACTTTTTTGGATTCAGGGGACCTCAAAACGTGAAGATCCATCAAAATCTCGACATCGAATTTTTGACATGCATCCAATACTTTCTCTCTCTATATATATATATTACATATATACATAGGTAAGAGAAAGTAAAATTGAAAAATCTATACCGATCCCACTGCTGAATTGGGAGAGTAGTGAAGAACAATTCCGCGAGTTTTTGGGTTCACTACCCGAGTAGGAACATTGAAAACGCTCATTAGAGTAACTAGTAGCTGGTATAATAGTGTATTTTACGGTATATGGTAAAGTAACTATGTATATTCTATTAACTACAAGTATGCTTGTACAAAAGGTTATTTTATAATGCTTAGTTAACAAGGGTAAGAGGAGTAAAGTAGTGTGTACAGTACAATCCCCTCACTACTCTCCCAATTTAGGCTTGAGACCGGTTACACAGAAGTACCATAGTAGGCTGTTTGGTGGTTATTTGTAAAAAAATATTTAGGATTAGGCCCTACTATTTCAAA
Organism: Euborellia annulipes; assembly: GCA_023213315.1. Classification (NCBI taxonomy): domain Eukaryota; kingdom Metazoa; phylum Arthropoda; class Insecta; order Dermaptera; family Anisolabididae; genus Euborellia; species Euborellia annulipes. The sequence continues at coordinate 58,175 of JAKCPI010005439.1, read as the reverse complement.
AACGTTTAGCTAGAGTCAAAATACAATATTTTATTGACTCGCAATAATAGAAATATTTTAAGCTAGTGCAATTTTTAGCGCCATTGGAGTTATATATTTTTACATGTGGTATTACTTTACTGTACCACCTATTTGATCCCTTACTACTCTATATTTTCCGGGTTTCCGTGGGTAGAGTTATTCGACTCCCCCAACTTGGGGCGGACTGTGGCGGGGTGTAGTCTGGGGGGACTGGCCGCACACTTTCGTTAATTTAAAGTTGCATTCTGTACTTGTTTACCAGAAAATATATACAAATAAATTTTTTAAATATTAATTTTTCAAATTTTATATTAAAATTAATTACATCCTTTACCCCCCCCCCCCCGCCATTGGTATGAGTAAAAATTGCTTATGAGATGCTTTTTTTCAACTTTTATGCTTGTTTAACAACTTTTTATTCAAGATTTTTATGCTTTTTTAAGCACTTTTTTTTCATTTTTTTATGCTTTTTTGTCCGGTCTCTAGTTATGAGCAAAGTTTGTTTGTTTTTGTGGTTATTGTTTGGGTGCATGAATGAAGTTTGAGTAAATAAAAGTGTAGGCTTGCATAAACGATCTAATGAATTGTTAATAATATGAATTCAAATGTTTGAATAAAGATATAAAAAATTATTTTATTTAATAAATATTCACTTAAACTTTTAGTAGCTCTCAAACTTAATAATAGTATATCCACAAATAACAATATAGCAATACCAAAATTGGCATCTATATTTATTTGTAGCCTTAAAGAGGCTTAATATTGCAAAGCTCCTGAAGTGTTTCTCTGGCTAAGTAAATGGCGCTCAGTCTCCCAAACAACCCTAAATAGGGAAACAGTTGTCCTTAATCCACAAACTGTATTAATTACCCTCGGGGCAGCCGTTCGGGTTGCATCCCTTGCCTAGGCCCTTTGAAGGGCTTGCTTGCTTGCTTGACTCATGTGCGTTTGACCAGGCGCACTTCCTTTACCTAAAGGGGTTTATGCTTTGAAGGAACATCTGTCTATGTCCAAGGAATTACCCAACTATCCAACAATGTATGTGCATATTTGTTGTCTTTATAGTGATTTTTTTTTGTGTCGAGATATATTTAGTTTCACCGATATATTAGAATTCAAGTTGTAAAATTTATAAACATGGGAAAATATTTATATTTTGTTACCATGGAAATCATTTCTCCAATGTTTCCTATGAAGTACAAGGGTAAAGTGTGCTTCAAACAATAATTCGATGTCAATATTTTGAAGGATATACACGTTTTGAGGTCCCCTGAATCCAAAAAAATGGATTTTGCAACATGGTCTGTCTGTGTGTGTTCAATTTAAAGTATGAAGGAACTGAGCTAGAAGTTGAAATTTTATATTCAAGTTAAGCACCTCCCTATGGCGTAAATATAAGCTCTTAAACAAAAACGGCCAAAAAGTACTAGTACTTTACATGATGTAGGCTACTTTTCAGTTTTTTTTTTCGATTTTGATTAAAATTCAAAAATCAATTATTTTTTAGATGCTCTTTAAAATGTATATTCTCATTTTGCCATTGAAATCTTCTGAAGACCACTTTACTTTTGTATTTCATAGGAAAGATAGGAGAAATGGTATACTTATAAATTTTACATCTTGAATACTAATATATCGGCGTAAACTAAATTTATGTCGACACAAAAAATCTGGTGGGACAAGCACAGAACACAACCTTTTATTACCGAAGATAAGAGAAAGTTGTGTGCTGTGCGACCGTACACACCAGATTTTTTATTATAAATTAGTTTTGTAATTGCAAATATATATTTTTGTTACTAAGGAAAAAAATAAAGAATAAGAAAAACAAGAAGATATCTCATTAATTTGAACTAAGAATTTCTCTTGAGAAAATACGTGACCTGAAATTTATAAAAGAGTTATTAAATTTATTTTATTTTTTATTTTTTTCTTTTAAAAATATAAGTTACTTGTATATAGAAAAAAAAATCTATTAAATTATTATTATTGATGATCCGCTAAGATAACTTGCGGCCAAGGCCGCCCTTTAAATTTATAATGTATATTACGAGATAGTGATTGCTTTTGATGGGATTTAATTCGTTAATTATGGAACGTACCTTTGAATTATTGGATAACTAAATCTCTCTTAAAATATCCTTTCACCTCCCTAACCCTTCAAAACTATAAATAGCTTATTGGATTAAAAGGGATTATCAACTACTTAACAATAATATTTTAAAGTAGAAAGATTTATCTCTCGGCATTATCCAAATTGGCAGGAGGTCATTTCTTTACGGATATTGACAAGTAATTAATTTCCGGATGAATTGACTGACCCTCGAAGTGAAGGAGAGATCTTTGATTGCTTTTCCTTTTACAGTATAAAAAAAAAAAACTTTTTCTTTTTGTTATTTTCAAAAATTAAAATGTTTAATGAATTCTTCTTCGTATTTTTTCGATTGCTCTTTTCTTAATTACAAGCCACTATTTAATCGCATTTTTAAGGAAAAAAATATTGCACCGGTTAAAAAAAAATTAATTATTTTCATCCTTTAATATATCTTCGAAAATTGTGGAGATTATTAAAACTAATATGGCCGTACATAATCTGCAGTCTTAGATAATGATATTACTTTATTTTAACTATTATTTTAATTTTTTTAACAAGACTTTTTTTAAACACTCACACTTTTTTCTCATTCACACTCACACACACATTCACACAGTCTTTTCGGCAACTCAGGCCATTTAAGACTTTAAACGATATCCGTTATTGATTATTATACATATATGGGGTCCAGGCATTTATTTAAGCCATTTGGTATTAACAAGACTTGTTGTTTATTGGAGAGGCCAAGCATCCCATGGCCCCCAGGAATCGAACCCAGGATTTCCAGCCTTTCCGGGGCACAGGCATGCTGTCCATTGCACCAGGCCACCGGACCCTCGACCTACACCAATAAAACTCACTTCCCCTTATATGCAGTTAGTCGCGCAAGTTACTAACAAAGTGAAACAATTTAAAGAAAAATTTATCACTTATCCGCCGCTTGAAAAACAAGTAGAGAGAGACATCTGGGTCTGTTCTAACACACTACTGTAAGCAGCAAAGCCCTGAGGGCAGTGGGGTTAAGTTATAGGTAAATATTTTTCGAGATTTATATATTTGAATAAGGTAATAGTATTCAAAATACCTCGATTCGGACTTAACTAGTCATAGATAGATTTTAGACTGTGAGTGTTGTTTATTGGAGAGGCTGAACATCCCATGGTCCCCGGGAATCGAACCCTGGAAAGGCTGGAGATCCTGGGTTCGATTCCCTGGGGCCATGGGATGTTTGACCTCGCCAATAAACAAACACTCACAGTCTTGTTAAATATAACTATGACTAGTTAAGTCCGATTCGAGGTATTTTGAATACTATGATCTTATTCAAATATATAAATCTCGAAATATTTAACTAATTTTAATTTTTGTTGGAAAATATTATGGTAGGCCTATTTATTTAAAAAAAAATCTCTTTTCAAAAAGTTATGAATTAGTGAAGGTAGTTTATATCGGTCTATTATAGATATTTCTGACTTGCCCATAACTTCTTCATTAGAACGGATAAGGAACAATTCAAACAATATAAAAGGACAATATTTTATAAATAATGATGGTTTTTTGTTTTATTTATTATTAGTAATTTATTTCTCCCCGCCCCTTGGGTTTTGAGAGGTTATAGATGTTGACATTGATCAATATTAAAGCTAAGAGGCGCGGGTTCGGATTCCAAACAGTCTGATGAATATTTATCTAAATCATTTGGATAGAAAATGGTTAAATAAATATGCCTGGATCTACATACAGTATATCGCAATTAAACGAATCAAGGCTAATCGTTAAAGTTTATATGGCCTAAGATACCGAAATATCGAAGGCTTAAAAATTTATAATTATATATATATATATTGTATACTTGATATAAATAAATGTGCCTGGATCTCCTTATCGTTAAAATAAATTTATATTCTCAAGATATCGTTTAAAGTCTATATAAGGCCTCAGATGCTGAAAAAACTTTAGATACTACATTAAATTATAATTTGAGTGCATATCTCGAAACATCGACGAGAAGCCAAAAGAAAATTGAAAAATTAGTTCTTTAGTTACCTCCACTTCAATTAATTTCAAATAACAACTAATAAAGTGATCAGTAAGTGATGCAAGTTGTGTAATATATTAATATATATTACAGAACACTCCCGATTATATCGAGGATGAAATTTAAAAAAAAAAAAAATGTTTTGGTTGAAATTTTAATTTTGTATCATTCAGACAATTATCAGTTTTTGAAGATAAAAACTAATGATTAAAAATACAATTGTGAATTAAAAACTTCAATTTTTATTTTCTCGCAATGTTATATCTAATAGAAGTATTATTTTATTCCATATTTAATATCAGGGTACGAGAAAGCATTTTGTGTCGCCCTTTTATATGAGTCGGTCACTAAAGAGATTTGTGAAATTTAAATAATCATGAATTGGCGTCCTATTTATAATTTACATTAAAATAAACAAAATCAATCGTGATTGGAAATTAATTATTTATGCTAATAATGATTATAAAAATTATTAATTAATAAACAATAATGGTAATGTTATATTTATTTTAATTTTACTTTTTATTTTGTAAAATACAAAAAAATAATTTAATTACATAGAGTATTTAATCTTGTTTTAAATTATTTAAAAAAAAAGTGTCAATCTAAAGAAATCTCAATAAGAATAGATCGATTGCAATACTTTTTTTTTATAACTAAAGTAATACGTACGTTATGTATTAGCATAGAATGAAAATAAAAAATGAGACTAGCAAGATGATTAATTGGTTTCGCTTTAATCTCTGACTGAATATTAATCTTCACAAGGAATTATTCGTATAAATATCAATTATCCGGGACGCTTGTAAAGTGCCTCTCTTCCTTTTACAGACACTCAAACACATACAATTACGCTAGTGGGAGAAGTTAATTCCAAAAGACTTCAAGACTAATAGTCAATTAATTTCCAATAGAAAATTATTTCCATATGTTTTTTTTTTAATAGATAATACATTAACCGTTTTTCATTCTTTTTATAATTAAAATGAGTCGTTTCAAGAAACTCCGCAGTTTCTCTCTATCATATCAGAAATTCGATGATAAAGCAACCGAAAATTCAAAAATGAGCTGCAAAATTACCTTTAATTCTAGCAGAAAATTTAGAACTACAAATTAAGAGAAGAGAAAAGTTGACAATAAAAAATTTTAAAAGTAAAAATGATATGCCTGGCAACGGAGAAGAGCAAAGCAATAGTCACCACAATCGTTGTGGTTAAGAGCGGCTAAAGCTCGGGATTGGTGACCCCGAGCAATCAGCGTGTGGAACGTCCTCCGGTAGCCAACAGCACTATGTATTTTAAATATAATAAATAAAATTCTAACCCCTATTGCTCAGGGGCCCACATCTTGTGGGTATGTGGATGACGACCACGAAACGCCGACTACCCTAGCTGGGACTGGCAGTCTTCCCTTATATATTTTAAACAGGCGACGGGCCGGCCTGTTCTATTCCTTCCCGGTCGCAAAAACCCATGAACCGCCGACTCCTCACCACGGAATTAAAACGAAGAAAGAAGAAGAAAAAAATTCCAACTCCTAATAGCTGCAGTACCCGAAAAGGGTTTAAAAAAAAAAGATAAGAACCAAGTGAAAAACGAGAATAGTGATAAAGAAGAATATTATTTAATTCCCATAACTTAAATAAAAATAATTCTTTTACGTTTTGATATAAGTGTTATAAAAACTAATCTAGAATTATCGCGCCGCTAGAAGACTGTCACAAATAAATGTGGGGTATTAGTGTGAGGTGGTTAGCTGAGTAGATCTTGTAGTAAGGGATGAAAGAAAGAGCAGTTGCAGTTAGTTTTATTATTTTATTGCACCATTCGACCTTTTGAGGAGTTTTGTTGACATACTTCAGCCCTGAGGATGGTCGTATATCTGACCGAAACGTCGGTTTGAAGTGCCTAATAAAACGATATAAAACTAACTGCAACTGCTCTCTTTCTTTCATCCTTTACTTATACAAGTGATTATGTAAAAGTGCTACAACTGATATCGTATAAATATTCAACATCACATAATTGAATCATTTCTTATAGTAAATTAAAAGGAGAAGATATTATTAGTACAAAAGCTTCTCTTGATGGTTGTATTGTTGCAGTCTTTCACTCGGGGTGCAGTTTATATTACAAGGTGTAAAAAAAAAAAAGTTTTGTATTATTAAGAGGAAAAATATTTTAAAATATGATTTCGCTTTCAAATTAAAAATTACAAAACTTGTGAAAACCAATGTAATAAATAAAAATTCTAAATTCCATTGGTAAAATTAATTAAAAATAAAATGGAAATTCATAGTTTAAAAAAAAAAAATCTAAAACTGCTTCTTTTGATCTAAAAGTTTTTTTTTTAACATTCACACTTTTTTCTCATTCACACTCACACACACATTCACACAGTCTTTTCGGCAGACCTAAAAGTTAGTGTTTACGAAAATTGATTGTAATTAATCATGATTACAATAAAATTAACATTTTTTTGGATAGAGACATTTGTTACACACGTGCCCACAAACAAAAATATTCTAATAGAAGAAACAGCGCAAGAATATATTATAGAAGCCGTACAACAAGAAATTTATTTTGCTTAAAAAAAAAAACTTTTTGCAGATTGAGATGCAAGGTAAAGAAATAAAATTAAATTTTATTCAGGATTTATTAGTGCTGCATCTCATTCTGCAAAAAATTTTTTTTTTTTAAGCAAAGTAAACCTCTGGTTGTACGGCTTCTACAAAAATATTCTTTCAGAAGAGTCGTTCAAACGTTTTCAAACAAGAATTATAATTTTAACTTATTTTTGTGCAGTATGGTATTACTATATTTTAATAATAAAAAAAGAGCGTGTAAAAAAGCAGGGAGAGGAGGAATTCTCCGCTTTACTTATTCACGTGGATCGTCGGATTCTAACCTTAAAGGGGGGAGAATAAAGTTTTCACTTACCCTTAAGCTAGACGAATTTCTTCCAAGATAATTCTACAATAACAGTTCTAATAATACAGTTTATTTTTTCTTACTTTATATATTTTTTTTATCCAAATGTTAATCTTAATAATAGAATAATGCAAACACTTCACTAAGTAAACACTATCTAATATATATTATTTCTATTTATATATTTATATATTATTTGACTAGATATGTATATATTATATCTAAGAACTATATGGTCAAAATTGGTTGAGAGAGAACCGAAACGCGCAGAACGTAAACATGATTTATAAAGAACAACAACGGGATGAGATATTAAATAATCTCGAGATATTTATTTTTACTATTTGATATGAGTTCTTTTATTTAAGATAGAGAGAGAGAGAGAGAGAGAAGAATGAATGAGAGAAAGAGAGAAACAGAGAAATAGAGCGAACAATGTGGTTCGGAATCGCCAACAAGACTGATGGTGGTCGAGTTGTGAGCAGCCGTTCACCCCTCTAAAACCCCTTGAGAGGGGGTGACGTTGACGATGCTAGCCGAACTTGGTCGAGGGTTAACGAAGCTAAGGGGTAGCGCGTGTTCAGCACTAATATAGGGTGGTCTGAAAGGAGTGAACGTAAAAATTATATTTCATTAATAAGAATTTTATTGTGTTTGTAGATGAGTTTGAAGATTGAGGATATTTAGATACTAGAGCTTCAATCAAGTCTATATGTGCAGGGAACTGAAAAAATTACTGCAATTTTCTTTTATTCCCATGTAAAAATGATTAAAAAACACACTTTTTTCTTCTCTTCACTTTCGATCGGCTGTGTGTGTCCCTGCTGCGGGCGTGTGTATCCCTCAATCATTTTTAATCGTTTTTATTTCTTCCAAGATACACACTTTTTTCTTCTGGTCACTTTAAATCTACTGTGTGTGTCCATAATAAATCTTTAAAACTTAGAGTCTAGATAATTATTTTCAATTAACATAGCCTATATACCGTAATATAGCCTATAATATTTCAGCGTAATTTCCAGCTAGAGCCTCCGGTTGTTAGTTTAAATTTAAATAAATAAGTAAAAACATATGGAGAGAAATGTACTAAAATATCACGAAATTATATCCTTTAAAATTTGAGGACGGGAGAGACAGAAGGAGGGCTCGTCCGAATCCCCCTCTCGAAAAAATTTTCTAGGTTCGGGCCTGATTCAAAAGGCATACTAAATAGTTTAGATTTTTTATTTAGATAGTTTTACGATACTACAGGGAATTATAGAGCTTAAGACCTCATCAACTCTATTAAGTCCAGACCTGCATGCAGCAAATAATAATTTATTAAATTCAATTAGTTAGATTGACATTTCGGATTGGGAAACAATTATCTTTAATCATATAGAGAAACGATTTTGATCTCTGAAGATGACTGTGTTTAAATTTAAATCTAATAATAAGCTTTGTTGAAAAAGTTGGAATTTTTCAAATAACGCCCATTAGACTGTGAATTAATATATCGTTTAAGATAAAGACAATTTGGCGAGATGAGTTTTGTGCTTTGGTTGGGCAAATCGCGCCCTCTGGATCCGATTTTCATTGAAATAAAATAAAATAACTGCAAAATTTTGCTTTATATTCTCGCAAAAAATAAACAAGAATTTATTACTTTCTCTTACCTATGTATATATGTAATATATATATGAGAGAAAGTATTGGTTTCATGTCAAAAATTCGATGTCGAGATTTTGATGGATCTTCACGTTTTGAGGTCCCCTGAATCCAAAAAGTGGTTTTCGCGACATGGTCTGTCTGTGGGTGGGTGTGTGGGTGGGTGGGTGGGTGGGTGAGTGGGTGTGTGTGTGTGTCTGTGTTCACTTTTAAGCATGAAGGAATTGAGCTATGAGGCTGAAATTTTATATATAAGTTAAACACCCCCCGGGACCGGAAAAATAAGCTTTTAATCAAAATCGGCCAAAGAGTACTAGTACTTTACTGATGTACTTTTTCAGTTTTTTTCGATTTTCTCAAAATTCGCTCTAACGATTTTGATTAAAATTCAAAAATCAATTATTTTTAGATGCTCTTTCAAATGTATATTCTCGTTTTGCCCTCAAAATTGTTTGAAGACCACTTTACTCTTGCACTCCATAGAAAAGATAGGAGAAATGGTTGCCATGGTAACAAAATATAAATATTTTCCCATACTTATAAATTTTACATCTGAATTCAAATATTCCCTACTGCCGGGAACTAAATACATGTCGACACAAAAAATCTGGTGTGACAAGCACAGTACACAACTTTCGATTACCGAAGGTAAGAGAAAGTTGTGTGCTGTGACAGTCACACCAGATTTTTTATTATTTATAATCATTAAAAATAAAAGATAGTAATTATAATAAGATGCATAAATTTATAATATAAATATATTTTCTCTGGAATACAACAAATGAATTTTACGAATAAATAATTGCACGAGAGCTCTTCTAGCCCACGCCAAACATTGCCCCTTGTGAATTTCTAGCAAGATTGAGCATGTGTGGTCCGGTTTAGAGAAGCTTTCGAATAATTGAATCAGTGGCGGATCTAGAGGAGTTTCTCGGGGAGGTGAGGGGGGGGTAATTTGGTGTGACTGGTCGCACAACGCACAATGTTTTCTTATTTTCGGTAATTTAAAGGTGCAATCTGTACTTTACCAGCTCGTATACAAATCAAATTTTTAAGTATTAATTTTTAAAATTTTATATTAAAAATAAAATTTTTTTCCCAAAAAAAAAAAAATATTTTTCTCAAATCTCGGGGGGGGGGGGGGGTAATTACCTCCTTTATCCCTCCCTTGTATCCGCCCTTGAATTGAATTCATCTGAATACACTTCATTACGGGTTATATGCTAACAGATTTAGTAAAAAATATTAAAAATTATTTGAATTATTAAATTACTATCGTACCCTAAATGAAATAAATTTTCAAATTTCTTGAAATTTTTTAAAATAAATAACTATCACCATACTATAATATAAAGCGCTAGCGGCTAACTTCCTGTCCCTGTGTGTATGTGCTGACTGGCCAGAATAAAAGGAAGTTGAGTCAAAGAGGGAAATTAAAAATTTCCAAACACTGAGTAAGAATAAATTTGCTCGCCGAAGATGAGCAAGAGGGGAGTCAGGAGGAGTAGTCGAAGGCGGGCTTTTCCACTTGTAAATAAATAAATAAATTTATTAACGGCCCGCTTAGAGTTTCCATCCTCGGTGGCTAGGTCCAACGAAACACAATACAAATTAAATACACTAACAACAACAAACAAAAATAGAAATTTATGCCCATAATTTTTTTGTTTTATTTAAAATTTGATTATTTTAAAACTCTCTATGATCTAAAAAAAGTTATCAACTTTTTGATTTCCTGTTCTGGTATATATACAGCAGTTCTAGGTATGCTATGTTAAATCATTCGCCCACCCCCTTTTCACTTTTCCCCTTTCGCCTACCAACTTTTTTCCTACTCTCTTTTGACCCGTTTCATTTCTTGTATTAAAAAGGGTTGAAGTAAGACTTTTTTTTTTCTTTATTTTCATTCTTTTACTGATTCGTAATTATTTTTCTCCCCTCTACATTCTTTTTATTTTTTGCAAATTAAGACGCTTCTCTTCCTAATTGGCTGTTGAACATAAAAAAAAAATACTTTCACAAGAAGGGTGTTATTATTTATTTAGAAATTTATAAAAAAAAAAAAGAAAAACTAAAAATTCGTAATTAATTAAGATTTTTTTATATTCATTTAATGAGTTGAATAGGAAAAATATAAGGAATAAATAACGATTTAAAAAGTAATAATAAATCATACGCAAACTGTTCAAGCAATTAAAATATTTAAAACTTTTATATCTTCTTTTCATTTATAATAATGAGTTTTGGAAATTTAGCCCATATAAAAAAAACACACTATTTTTAAAGGGAAAAATATAAAAGGAATAGCCTATTCATGTACGCTATAATATTTATTCACCTTTTGAAATAAAAAAAAAACATTATTTCAAATGACTTATTTGATATTAATTTAAATAAAAAGATATTAGCGAAAAATTACTTTAATACATTGCAAATTAAGTATGAACGTAAGTGCATGAAGACCACACACAAAAAGAAAATTATAAAGTATGCAGTACACAGATAAGTTTGCATTGAATTCATGAACTCTGATTTTAACTTTGCTTTTATATATAATATTGTAGGCTATATTGAGGTCTTAATGTACTACGATAATTTTGTATTAGTATTGAAATATTTGGATTAGAATGAATGTATTAAAGTAAAGGGCTAAATTCTAATTCAAATATTATTATTAGGGCTCGGATTTCGCCCTATTTGCCTTTTTTTAATTTATGGCTTAAAATTTAGGCCAATATGATAAGCATACGTTTCATGAAATTCTGAATAAATTAAGAGGCATTTGTTAGTGTCTATAATGCCTATTTTGGCCGATTCTGGGTTTTGGTGCCTATTTCATTTATAAATGCAAAAAAGCATTTAAAAAAATGCCTATTTTAAGTTCAAATAGCCAATTTCAATTTTTTACGAGCTATGCATAGCCTAAATTTAAAATTTTTTTGAATTTTCAAAAAAATATTTCAAGGAGGGGGGGGTTGAAGGGGGTAACTACCCCCCCCCCCCGAGATTTGAAAAAATACTTTTTTTCGAAAAAAAAAAATTGATTTTTAATGTAAAATTTTAAAGATTAGTACTTAAAAATTTGATTTGTATTTATATTCTGGCAAACAAGTACAGAATGGGCCTTTAAATTACCGAAATTAAGAAAAAATTGTGTGCTGTGCGACCAGTCACATCAGATTACCAAAAATAAGACATCAATTTTTTAAAGTTTTTTATATTATTTTGTAAATAATGCCTTTTAAGTGCCTATTTTGCCGACGGGGCGTGGTGTAGAGGTTAGCGTGCTAACCTCATATACCAAACGTCGCGGGTTCGGACCCCAGGCAGTCCGATGATTTTATTTAAGCCATCTGGATACCAGATGGCTTAAATAAAAATGCCTGGACCCCTATTTATATAAATTCATAAATAACGGATATCGTAAATGTCTTATATGGCCTGAGCTGCCGAAAAGACAGTGTGAATGTGTGTGTGAGTGTGAGTGTGAATGAGAAAAAGTGTGAATGTTTTTTTCAAAAAAAAAAGTGCCTATTTTAATAATTTTTAGTGCTTAATAGTTGCCTGCCTATTTGAAAAATTTTCTGTGCCAATCCGAGCCCTAATTATTATTTTCACTTTAGCACATTTGTCTTCAAAAAAGAGAAGAAAATATTTATATTTTACGGCAATATATGATTATAATTTCAATATTTATGACTAGAACAATTATAATGAAGATACAGTATTGTTTTTGATTCTAATAAAAAGAAATACAATTTTAAAGGCAGTATACCATATATATATACTATATTTTTTTTCTATAAAACATTCACAATTTTTTTCTCATTCAGACTCACACATTCACACATTCTTTTCGGCAACAAAGGCCATTTAAGACTTCAACGATAACCGTTATGAATATATAATATTTGGGGTCCAGGCATTCTTATTTAAGCCATTTGGTATCCAAATGGCTTAAATAAAATCATCGGACTGCCTGGGGTCCGAACCCGCGACTTTTGGTATACGAGGTTAGCACGCTAACCTCTACGCCAAACCCCGAGGGCATAAATAGCCTACTATATAATGATGATATGATTATTTACATAACGCTTCATCCATATTTAGGTTTGGTGTTATAAGGCCGTAGGCTTTTTAGTAAACGAGAAAACATTTAAAAAAAGTACTTTGGAAAACATAATGATATTGAAAATTAATAACTATTTCAATTTGAACTGACTAAGGTGGTGAAGATTCACGGGAGTAGGCTAAAGAAATAATAACAACAAACGTAGATTATTATAACACTGGATATATTTCGGGTTATTAGCCCATAATCAGGAGTTACAGACTATACTAACTATAATATACATATAAATATAATCTCGGTTCAAAATGTTTCACTTAAAACCCACACCGCAATCTTTAAATTTAATTTCAATTTGATTGTTTAAATAAAATTTCCGAAACTTTATGTGACAATTTTTTATGAGTATTTCATTCTAACAAATCAATCACATTTAATCACGTGGAACAATATTTCAGAAATGCAGTATATTAAAAAATTCGAAAAATACGAACTATCAAGGGAAAAATTTTAAATGATTGACAAATATTAAGAAAAGGTTTTATTTAATTTATTAAAATGATGGGATAATTCCCATAGCAAGGGGTGAACCATTTTTTGATTCATGCAGTGGTGAATTTCTAATGCCACTCTTTTTTTTAAATCATTATATGTATACTGTCGTATATGTATAAATATTTCATATAAATAAAAGTAAAAAAAAAATAAGTTAATTTCATATCATTGAACTACGTATTCTAATTATTATTTATTGTACCTAAAAAATCGGAAGTCTAACTTTTTAATTATATATTATTTTTTATTATTAAACTAACTTTTCATTTACCCTCAAATGAATATAAATAGAATATCGTTAATTCATTTTAATATCTTTTCAAAAGTGATGTTAATAATTTTAAAATCATTTAATTTCGCTCTTTAAATAATCCTATTTAAAATTCATTAAAACACTATCCACTAAATAATTAGATTGTATTTTACACATAGAAGATGAGATAAAAGAAATTATTAGACTAAATTCATTTTGTTTATTTATTAAACTACAGTAGCTGAAATTGATTTAAATAAATATTTAGTTTAATTTATATTCATTGAAAACACACTGCCAATGACTTGCTTATCTAAATGATTATAGTTAGAAAAACATGAACAATCAAATTACGAAACGATTAAATTTAGAATATAAATTTATGATCGACCTCTTTTTAGAGATAGAATGAATATTAAATAAAAATTCCAATATTAAATATTTGACACCTTTTTTTTTAATATTCAATTAAAAAATCCAATTCTTTTTAAAAATTCGATTAAAAAATAGATCGTTATGAATTCGTATTATAATTTTTATCATTTGTAAATTTAAAATGCAGAATGCAGAGAAAATTTCTGGTGTGACTGGTCCCACAGTACACAACTTTCGATTACCGAAGGTAATGTACTGTGCCTGTCACACCAGATTTTTTTGTGTCGACATATATTTAGTATATTCCGCCGATATATTAGAATTCAAGATGTAAAATTTATAGGTATGGGAAGCCCTCGGGGCTTGGCGTAGGGGTTAGTGTGCAAACCTCGTATACCAAACGTCGCGGGTTCGGACCCCAGGCAGTCCGATGATTTTATTTAAGCCACTTGGAAACCAAATGGCTTAAATAAGAATGCCTGGACCCCTAATATGTATATTAATCTCTATAACGGGTATTGTAAAAGTCTTAAATAGCCTAAGTTGCCGAAAAGACTGTGTGTATGTGTGTGTGAATGTGAGTGTGAATTAGAAAAAAAGTGTGAGTGTTTAAAAAAAAAAAAAAAAAAGGTATGGGAAAATATTTATATTATGTTACCATAGCAACCATTTCTCCTCTTTCCTACTAGAGTAAAGTGGTCTTCAAAAGATTTGAATGGCAAAATAAGAATATTCATTTTAAAGAGCTTCTAAAAAAATAATTGATTTTTGAATTTTAATCAAAATCGTTGAAGCGAATTTTGAAAAAAATCGAAAAATACTGAAAAAGTACATTAGTAAAGTACTAGTACTCTTTGACCGATTTTGTTTAAAAGCTTCGAGTCAAGTCAAGATAAATGATTTTTAAATTTTAATCAAAATCGTTGGAGCGAATTTTGGGAAAATAGAAAATAACTGAAGAAAAATTAACATCAGTAAAGTACTAGTAGTTTTTTACGGATTTTGTTTAAAAGCTTATTTTCACGCCCTAGGGGTGGTGCCTAACTTAAATATAAAATTTCAACCTCCTAGCTCTTTTCGTTCTTGAGATATTTTGTTCACAGACACACAGACAGACAGACCATGTCGCGAAAACCACTTTTATAGATTCAGAGGACCTCAAAACGTGTATATCCATCAAAATCTCGACATTGAATTTTTGACATGAATCCAATACTTTCTCTCTATTTATATATTACATATATACATAGGTAAGAGAAAGTAAAAGAGAAGTGGATGATTAATGGTACGTTATATAGTACATTTATTATTAGTATAAAATACACAACAAAAAATTTATTTTTTTTTTGTCTTCCTAGTGGGGTTTAAGAAATTTTTTGGCGGGAGATTCTTTGTTTTTAAACTGAAGCGAAAACATATTTAAGATTGAATACTAAGAGAAATTGTATAATAATTTTAAATATACATGTACATATATTATGAGTTATTATATTTGGAGTGGAGATGCTATAGCCATTAATATTTCAAGGTACGCGGTAAGAAGATCGAACATGGGAATGCAAGCAATGTGGCTTGTGCATCTGTGTATTGCAGGCTTTAATCGATGTTAGTCAATTTGATTATGGATTAACATTGAAATGATTTATTATACCTATATCATCAGAAGCCGTGGTTTCGATAGAAGATCGCTATTAAAATTTTAATGAAGAAAGATGTGAAAAAAAACAGCGAATAATAACAAAAGAAACACCCACGAGCCAATTAACAATTCATTATTGGTCTGAAAAAAAATTGAAAACAAAGATAGAAGCCTTTTTATTTGTACAGGGTCAAGTGGTTATAAAATTAAAAAGTAATAATCTTTAATGAAAAAGCTTTGGAAGTTTTTACTTTCTCTTACATCTATATATGCTAATATATATAGAGAGAGAAAGTATTGGATTCATGTCAAAAATTCGATGTCGATATTTTGATGGATTTTGAGGTCCCCTGAATCCAAAAAAGTTGTTTTCGCGACATGGTCTGTCTATCTTTCTATGTGTGTGTGTGTGTGTGTGTGTGTGTGTGTGTGTGTGTGTGTGTGTGTGTGGGTGTGTGTCTGTCTGTGAACAAAATATCTCAAGAACGAAAAGAGCTAGGAGGTTGAAATTTTATATTTAAGTTAGGCCCCATGGGACGTGACACAAAGCTTTTGAACAAAATTAGCCAAAAAGTACTAGTACTTTACTGATGTAATTTTTCAGTTTTTTCAATTTTCTCAAAATTCGCTCCAACGATTTTTTTTTTAATTCATAAATCAACTATTTTTTAGATGCTCTTTCAAATGTATATTCTCATTTTGGCATTGAAATCTTCTGAAGACCACTTTACTCTTGTACTTTATAGGAAAGTAGGAGAAATAGTTGTCATGGTAACAAAATATAAATATTTTCCCATACTCATAAATTTTACATCTTGAATTGGCAAATGTACCATACTGTCGAAGCCTAAATATATGTCGACATAAAAAATCTGGTGTGACAAGCACAGTACACATGGGCGTAGCCAGGGGGAGGCAGGGGGGCCGTTGCCCCCCCCCCTGGCTGGTCTTAAAAATAGAAAAAAAATATATATATATATATATATATTTTTCCCATTGGAAATTTTTTTTAACACCCCAATTCACTACATTAATTTAATTTTTTTTTTATTTAAATAAATAATTAATACTCTATGTATATATTAATTGCAAACCCCCCCTCTTTCGACCTAACGAGGGGTTGGCCCCCCCCTAACAAGAAGTCTGGCTACGCCCATGACAGTACACATCTTTCTCTTGCCGAAGGTTAAGAGAAAGTTATGCGCTGTGCGACCAGTCACATCAGATTTGTTTAACTCATGGGAACGCCTGGGAGTTAGGCAACCAGTAGCGTAAACGAATGGAAGGATAGAGATAAAAAAGAAACTCCTCCTCCTTCACTCCCACTCTTGTGCCCACAGGTTTTTCTTTTATTTCTTTTTTTTTTTATTAGGTCCGATAACGGTGGCAAAAATGGCTGGTGGTCTAATGCCAACAATCTTTTTAAATAAATAAATATTAGCTCCGAGGTAGTAGGCGGGGCTTCAAGTTTATTCCCTTTTCATATTCCTCCTTCTAGTGTATTCAAAGGAGGAGCTAAGCCTCTACTTTCTTCTTCTCTTTCATTTTTCATCTCTTACATTTTTAGTTGCCTAACGTTCTCACACTTAAAAATAAAAATTTATTTCAATTGAATTGGTAGGATCTGTGTTCTCTTTATTGTGAAGTAGGCATATTTTTTGGTCAAAACAAAATTTTAAAAGCAAACTAAGAGAGGAAAATCACTCTTCTGGGTTATATATACCCTTTCTAACTTTGTGAACTTGGCAGAAAAATTGCTTAGTATTTATTTTCAAAATTATTTTTATTTCGTCTCTGATGTTTTATTAAAAAGCGAAATAACACTTCTATTTTCAACCACGGCTATTCAAAATAATACAATGGTCAATTCGATTTTAATTACTCAGATTGACATATTTTATAAAGTATGTCCGTAATTTTAATGAAAATAGAAGGACAAAAGGTTTTGCCAAGAGGATAATATTTTTCAGGATCCATCATTGACATCAATAATTGTTCAGCTTTAAAATCACAGGGACAGAGATGAATTGATTGCCTCGAGAGCTTTTTATGAAAAGTTACCCAGATGCAATCGCTTTGCGTGATAAAATTCAAAAGCAAATGCATCAGAGTTAAATTCCTGACAATCTATAATCATCATTAACATCAACATCATCGAGCAGAGAGTAAAAATACAATTCCCATCACCAAATGCTTTACACAAATTGCTTTTATTTTTATTAAAATTTGACTAACAAAAAATATTATTGCTTGTTGATATATATATATTTTTTTTGTACAATAAAAAAAAACTAAGCGATATTTATGAGTTCTATTTTTTTTTTTATTATATTTAAAAATAAAAAAGGTAAGAGTCAATTTTTTAAATTATATTTTAGCTTTAAAACAGAGTATGATTTTATGTTTTTTTTTCAGCTACCTGGGTTAAATCTCTTGGCAGGTCCCAAGTTAAACACACACAGTAGATCGAAAATGTCCAGAAGAAAAATGTCTATCCCTGGTGCGGGCGTGTGTCTCCCTGTGTGTCCCTAAAGGTTCACTATGCAGACTAGCTGCGGGCGTGTGGATCCCTCGATTATTTTTAATCAATATTACTCGGGTGTGAGTGTGAATGGGAAAAAGTGTGAGTGTTTTTTTGAAAAAAAAAAAAAAAAATACAGTGTAGTAGGCCTAAATATATATTTTTGATAGACACTGAATATTTAATTAAAAAATATTATTTAAGGAAATTGAGATTTAGAAAAGATAATCTCGATTTTGTTTTTATAAAAATTGATTTGTTAAAAAAATTCTTGATTAAAATCATTTCTTTTTTTAATATTTATCAGATTATAGGGCCTACTGTATATAAAAAAAAAAGTAAAAAATTGAATTTCTATCTTGTTTATTTTTGGATAATAAATACCTTTAGAAAATAATTAATGGAGTACTGAGTAGCAAAACAAGTTGTAGAGTGGACGAGATAATTATAAGAAGACACAAAATAAGGAGGAAAGAAAAAATAATAAGCTTAATTAAATTTTCTTCTGAACCCAGGAAGTTCGATTATTTTATTTAAGTCATTTGGATACCAAATGGCTTAAATAAGAATGCCTGGACCCCAATATATATATATACATACAAAACCCCCATAACAACCCCCCCAACTCATCCAAAAACCAACCAAAAACCCCCCCAACCACAACAACCAACCCACAAAAACCCCCCACCATCAAAAAACAAACCAAAACCCCCCCACCCAAAAAAAAACAACCCCCCCCCCCAACTCAAACAACCAAAACCCCCCATCTCATCCAAAAACAACAACCAAAACCCCCCCAAAATCTCATCCAAAACAAACCAAAAACAAAAAATGACAAAATTAAAATAATAAATGTTAGCATTAAATAAAAAAAAAAAAAAAATCTATCAAGGGTTTAAAATTTAAAGATTTATTCAATCCCCCCCGAAATTTTTTTCTTATTTCTCAATATTAAATCTTTTTTTAAATCTTCAATAATATCTATCAGGGATTTAAAATTTAAATATTTTTTAATCCCCCCCCCGAAATTTTTAATTCTTCTATTTCTTCAAATATTACATCTTTTTTAAAATCTCATAATATCATCAAGGATTTAAAATAAATATTTTAATCCCCCCCCCCCCGAAATTTTAATTCTTCTATTTCTTCAAATATTAACATGCTTTTGGATTTAAAATTCTTGAATGAATATCTATCAAGGGGTTTAAAAGTTTAAAGATTTATGTGCAATTGCCCCACCCCCGAAATTTTTATTTTAAAATTCTTGATTTTTTAATAGGTCCCTTCCGCCTGATTTCATTTGCATGCCCGTTGGCTCGAATCAGTTTATTAAAGGGGGAAATTTAGGCTTGCTTCTTGCCCGTAATTTTCTCATGGCCTTCAAAACCCAGAGGCCGGGCAGGGCGAATACTCAAATTTTAAACTTGATTCATTGTATTTTCATTTAGGCAAAAATAATATGGGCTTTAAAATTAAAGAAAAACTACTGATCACGTATCGAGACGCCGCCCGCCAGGGCGGTTGAGATGGGCGGCAGCCGCTCAACTTGATAATACATAATAACGGTTATCGTATAAAGTCTTATAGCCACTACGCCAAGCCCGAGAATTTGTTTACATTAAATATTTTTATTTAAAATTCCGCACGCCCAGGATTTGAACAGGGATTTTCTTTGTAGAAGCCGTCACCCTAGCCCGCTACACCAGTGAGCCCCCCCCCCATGTCCAATCTAGTAAGGGCTTTACTCTACGAAGATGATTAAACAATGCATAAATCAAATAAAAATAAATTGAGAGCAGAATTTTTGTTTATATTTTATCCAAAGATTCAAGAATTCTACTCTGTTTTAAAAAAATGTCAGAGAAAAAGAATTATTTTTTTTATTTTAAAATTTATTAAATTGTCCTCGATTCAGTCAGTAAGCAAAAGAGTGCACATATGCGCGTAACGTATGCATATGGCGGCGGTAAGTCAACAATTTTATTTATTTATTTATTTTTGTTGTTGCTGTTGTTTGTGAAAAATTCTTTTAGATTTTTTTTTTTCCGAGGTGATTGCATGTCACAACACAAGTGTTCAGCGTTCGCTTTTTATATTCTATTTATTTTCGTCGATGCAAATCAAATTGAGCTCGTTTTCGTGCGGCGCGCGCCGTCGGTTATTGAATTTACCGAGCAACATATGCTCCGGGGCTGTCATTTGTCAGCCGGGGATATCGAAGGCCCTTTAGGTAATTTGCTTACATCTTTTCATTCGTTTCGAAATATAGACACCTAGGTATTCATACGGATCCGAAAAAGAGAAATAAAAATAAATATCAATCGAGGCGAAGGGTATATATATATATATCAATGCACATATATATATACAAAAAACCTGTGGCTGCTTGGGTTTTGGTGGAAAAGCTCTGATAGAGATTAAGCCGGTCTAATCACGTTTCAAATCAAAGCCAGAATATAATGGGAATAAAAAATATGAATCGAAATTGGCTTTTGGTCGATTACTTTTTTTTTTTAGGTAAGTAACATTTTTGCCTCTCACCATTTGATGGGCCGATAAATCAACAACCCACAAATCATTCTTTTATCTAGCAAGTTGTTATATAGGCTATGTATGTGTCGTCATCAAAAAGCATAAACCAAGTATTTTTATAGAATGAAAGTTAATTTATTAAATGGTTTTATTTCACAAAAAAATTTCTTTTAGAAAGTTTTGCCGCAAGTTAATTTGTTTAAATAAAGAAGAAACATTCAATCCAATAAGTAATTCAAAGAAATTATTTCGCACCTGAGAGTAATATTTCATTTTAAACTATTAAATTTGTTATTATTAAGTTCCGAAATATATGAGACCAGTTTATATAATAATTAAGTAATATAATCTCAATGAAATGGGACTGTGTATTCGAATCTACAGTACGGATGATGGCTCCCAAGAAAATTAAATAAAAAACTTATTTAATTTTTTTTTTTTTATTAACAGTTAGAAAGAAATTATTTCATGATTTATTCATGAAACGTCGACAATCAAAAAAAAATTAAATACGTTTTCTATTTAATTTCCTTGGCTACCTACAGGTCCTCTATTAGATAGGAATCCAAAAACATAGAATAGCATGATGTTCATATAATAATTAAAATTAATTTCCCAAGTATTTTCTAAATTAGCCTCTAATTTCTTTCATTCAGTACTCACAAGGAGTCCCCACGGGTTGTGGGTCACCGATTTTTTTTCAAACTCATAGGATTTGAAGATTAGTATCTGGACATCAATTTCCTAAAGCAGTACGGTGCACTACTCAAGAACACTCAAGAAAATCGACTTTGAAGACTCTCAAGATTTCCGAGTTCTATAAGTTTGAATAATTTTGTTTATATGTAAACAGTGACTGGTAGCCGTGATAGTAAGGGCAACAGTCTAGTAAACAAGGAGTCGCTAGTTCGATGCTTGTTGGGGACATTTTTTTTTTAAATTTCAATTCTCTATCCATATATACAGAATCTCTCACATTAACATATTGAAATTAAATTAACATCTTTTATTTTTAATTAACACTCGTTACACACTGAAAATACGAATATTTATAATAAATTGAAATTTGGTATACAAATTAAAAACATAGGACGAACCGTTTCATGTATTTTCATATTTTCATATTTTTTTTTTTTTTTAAACACTCACAGTTTTTTCCACTCACAAACACATGCACACAGTCTTTTCAGCAACTTAGGCCATATAAGACTTTAGTCGATAAAACAACATGACGGTGAAAACTGTAGTAGCGAGTGGTAATTAAAATAAAAGACGTTAATTTATATTGAAAAAAAAATATTTGTTAATTTAATTTCAATTTTATAAATGTTAATATGAGAGATACTGTATATACGGATAGAGAATTGAAATAAAAAAAAAAATGTTCCCAACAAGCATCGAACTAGCGACTCCTTGTTTACTAGACAGTTGCGCTTACTGTCGGCTACCAGGCACTGCTTACAAAAACAAAATTATTCAACTTATAGAACCCGGAAATCTTGAGAGTCTTCAAAGTCGATTTTCTTGAGTGTTCTTGAGTAGTGCACCATACTTGCTTTAGGAAATTGATGTCCAGATACTAATCTTCAAATCCTATGAATTTGAAAATCGGTGACCTCCCCGTTGGGACTCTTGTCAGATTTTCCATTGATCTCTCTTTTATAAATAAGATAAAGTAAAAAATATAAAGTTAAAATGGAAAAATTTTTTGAGATGATTAGATTAGGCCTTTATCGCATATATTTATATATCTTGATTTTTTTTTTTTAAGTAATAAATCCTTAACTACCTTAAAAGTTCATATCAAATCTTATTTAGAAATCTGAATTTTTTATCATCAACTCTGATTTGAAGTTGTTCTTGATTGGTTATCGGCCTTTTTTTATATTTTATATATTCGATGGAATTATCGGAATATATAAGCGTATTTTTTTTTAAAGAACATCCCTTTTCACAACTTTATCGTTGAATATTTTTCCTTTTTTTTTATAATAAATTACATGATTCTTTAAAAGATATTTAGGTCAAGACATTAGAAATATTTTTGTCGATCTACTTAATAAAAAATCGTGGAAAAATTTTAATAAACATCAAAATTACTAAAAATGATAAAATCTTAAAAGGGTTAGGATTAAAAAAATCAATTTTATCCTCTATCATAATTGCAATTTTTTCTATTATCCAGGAAGAATGGATAGATAGACCTAGATGAAGACTACCAGAACTAAGACATTTTTTCCTTAATTAATAATTTATCGTAGTCTATTAGATGAACTATGCTTATCCAGAAGATTCAGCATTTGCATGGGAGGAAGTCTATACTAATATTTTTTTTTAAATTTGTTTAGGGTCTTTTTCGACATCTGAGTTCATTTAGATCCCGTCCCTATTTAAGGTGCGAGTCTCGAAAAACCGTTATTCAGTACCGAGTTACTCTAGGCGGCAAAAGATGGCGTTAGTTTTTTCCCATAGGGATACAAGGGATTTATTCCATTTCATTTGAAAGATTCCAGCTAATTAATTAAGGGTAGAAAATTAATTATTTTTTAACACAATGATTACTAATTTAATTATCTATAAGATATAGAGCGAATTTTTTTTAAAATATTTTTTATTTAATGCGATTAATCTAAAAAAAAAAATTTATTTTTTCGAAAGTCAAAAAAGGGCTTTTATAAGTTGTAGATATTTTAAATAGCTTTAATTTAAAAAAAAATTTGAGGTCGATAGCTTCAAAATTGTGGCCGCTGGAATCTCCCAAAATTAGCACCCCGAGACGCGCACCTTAATTCATTTGATTGATATCCAATTCAATTGAAATTAATTTCTCGCCTGCGAAGTGATGCGAACCCTTTGAAAATACTAATGTTGATTTCAAATTTTTCTTATTTGTTAATTTTTATGAAAGACTTTGATCTCTATCTTCATTCTCATGATAAGCTTATAAGAAGAGTAAAATTTATTTGGACAGAATATTGTAGGCTCTTGAGTTATTAAACAAGCTTATTTATGTGTGTCAAAGTGACGTGAGTATTAATTAATTGAATATCTATTGTGGGATCTGGCTATGACGGGGATATAATGTAAAGATTCAGCAGTCGCGTTTCAAGCTAGACACGAATCTACACTTAGTCAAAGCCTGCTATATTATAATATATACGTAGACATAGGGCTTTATATGTAGAAACAGAGAAGTGACGTCGGCCCTGGGGTGTAATCGCTCAAAAGCTTCCATTGATGTCCCAGACAGATCTCTCCATTTGCACACTTGGCATCGTTGAAAATATCGCTCTGCTTTACTCGATGTATATATATATACATAAACAGTTCTTAAAGAAGGGGGACGATGGAAGGAAACTTCTGTCTTATGTAGAGGACTAAACGACACTCTGTCTTGGGAGGGATGTTTTCGAGAGAATTCTCGGGAGAGAGTCTCTTGTCAATTGATGCATGTTTAAAGCAGGAATCTCCTGACACGTATGTCTGTTACGAAAATCAATCATTTTTCAACAACCTAAAAAATAAATCCGAGATTAAATAAAATTTTAAATGTCTGATTGCATTTCAGATATTTTTAAATCTCTGCCTTCGAATTCAGATCTCTTAGGAACAAGAATTTTTTTTTAAGATTTTTTTTTTTAATAGTAAAATAACAAAAATTATCCTAACAAATTCATACAAATTTTATTAAAGGTATATCATCAACAAATCAACAAACTTCAGTATAGTATTAATATTTGAATTTTTTTCATTGTCTCTTTTGTAGCTATGATAATTTTTTGAAATCAGTAAATAATTAGTGTTCATATTCTCTAATTATTTTCCTTTAAAAACAACAAACAAGGGAAGTGCATAGCCTTGATAACACCGATTTGAACGAAAATTTTTTTTTTTTTTTAAACATTCACACTTTTTTCTCATTCACACACACATTCACACAGTCTTTTCGGCAACTTAGGCCATTTAAGACTTTGACGATAACCGTTCTAAGTAATAAATAAATTGTAGGTTCAGGCATTTCTATTTAAGCCATCTGGTATCCAAATGGCTTAAATAAAATCATCGGACTGCCTGGGTCCGAACCCGCGACGTTTGGTATAGGAGGTAGGCACTCTACCTACTACGCCACACCCGGGGGCGAAAATTTTTTATCTGTAGCACTTAATGAAAAACAAATTCTGTTAAAGCGAGAGAATGCACTACTCAACGGTTCGTCTAAAAAAAAAAATGTTAAATATTTTGCCAGCACGCCTTAAGCTGTTGCTAACAATAATAAATCAAAAAGCCATTATGGCTAGATTAGTAGCGTTCATTCTTTGTAAACATGAAATCCCTAGTTCGAATCTCGCCCTGTAACTAATTTTTTTTTTTTTTTTGTGTAATTTATATTGTTTGGATTTCTATAAATTCAAATTCACATTCAAATCGGTGTTATGAAGGCTATGCACTCCCCTTGTGAGAAGGAGAAGTTCCCCAACATATGTGGTTTTTTTATTTTTTAATTATCAATTAAACTCCCATTGGAAGATTCATAAAATTATTAAGCAATTCACCTTTTATTTTTTGTTTTGATAGGCTATTATTCCTTTTAAAAGAAAATTTGGGTTAAATGATTAAGCCTGTTTTATATAAAGACTTTTGACTTTGGAAGTTTGAATATTTGAATAGAAGAAGAAGAATCTATCTCTTCTACTTCTTCGACTTCTTTGAAAGAGATAAGGCATAAAGTTAGGACAAGACAACAACTTAATGAAAGAAGAAGACCTTCGCATTCATATCTATTCAAAATTTATCAGACAATCAAACACAGATGAGCAAACACTCTATTACTCCCTTATTATATTAGGAGAGGATAAAAAAAATTTAATTTGTATTGCTAGTTTAATTATCAATTTAATTATTTCATTTTACCTTCAACGAACCGAGTTAATGGAGAGATAAATTTTGAAGGAATAGTAATATCAAATAATTTATCTTAGTTTTGGAATGAAATTCTTTTAAGCGGCTTAAAGTAAGATGAATTGGCAGAAAACGTCAAGTAACAAAAAGCAGTAACAGAACTGCGTTACAGTGCCCGAGCGTCGGCGAGGCTAGCCGACCGATTAATATTGATTGAGTTTAAATTGTCTTAAATTTCTGAGAAAAAAAAAACGTAAAACAAAAATAATAAAAACTTTTATAAATAGGTGACCTACAGGGTGTCGAGCAAAAGCCTTCCTGATTTTAACATTAAGTAACTCTAAAACAAAGATTAATTGAAGATTAAAACAAAATGTATATTTTGAAGTTTAGGTTTTATCAGTTAGTAAAAAAATTTATTTTCGGTTTAACTGTGGTTTATTTGTAAAAATTACAACTCATTCTGTGGCCTTCTTCAGGTACAATTTAGCTAAGATTGTAAAGGTTGACACAGATGTAACAACCTTTATAATCTTAGCTAAATTGTACCTGAAGAAGGCCACAGAATAGTGGCCGAAACGTTGTAATTTTTACAAATAAACCTCAGTTAAACAGAAAATAAAATTATTTTACTAAAAATGTATATTTATTACTTTCTTTGTTACAGAACCCTAATCATCTTTTACGTTTCAAATGTTCTAAAACTCTGGGCACAGAATAGTCTTTATATTGACTTCGTATTGTAATTACAGAGCACAGGGTGGAAACATTTTGAACTATGTATTCGAAACTTGAATATTTTTCCAGCTTCTAAAATAAACATCTATTTTTTTTCATTCTTGTATCGATCTTTGTTTTCGAGTTATTTAATTTTAAAACCAAGGGAGACCTTTGGGACATTCTGAACATAATACTGTACATGTTTTGGCCTAGTACAAATTAAAAAAAACCTAAGAATAGAAGTTTTTAGTTGCTGGTTAAATTTTTGAATAATTAAAAAAATTTAAAATAAACCTTAGAAATCAAACTTGAGCAAAAAATCCTTCCTGATATTTTTAATTGCCTAATTTTAAAATATTTAGCTACTAATTCACATCAAATTCATAATTTAATAAGATCCCTTTTATTAATATTTTATACATTATAAATAAATCCTTGAAGCCATTAGGTGTACATATTTAGGTATAAATAAAGGCAATTCATTTGAGATCGGACAAATGCTATTCATTGTTTTAGCGAAGGCGGCTACAAAATGTTAGGAATTTTATTATTGAACATTCCTTATATAGAACCATGGTATGTTAGAGGCAATGAAGAGATGGGCGGAGAGGGGGTAGTGAAGGGCAGATAAGTCCACGAAGGGATACACAAGACTTCGAAAATCTCCAACATTACACGAAAAGATATTTGATCAAGTGTGATTTCCTCTATGCATGATTGGTTCTTGAAATAAATTTAATATCAGAATACAAGCCTATAGACTTTTATATTTTTAAAAGTAATTAATTTAATGAAATTTTATTTATGATTTTTGTAATAAATTGTTTTAGAGAGAGAAATTCTTTGATTTAAGGGGTGGAAATGTGCATGTGATGAGAAGGGGGGGGAGAAGGGGGGTGGCCCCCCACCCCCCCCGGGGGGGGGGGGGGGGGGGGAGGGGTATTTTTTTTTTTATTTTATTTATTTTTTTTTAAATTTTTTTTTTTTTTTTTTAAAAAAAAAAATTTTATAAAAAAAAAAAGAAAGAGGAGAGTGATTTTTTTTTTTTTTTTTTAAAAAATTTTTTTTTAAAAAATAACTCAATTTTTTTTAATATTATTTTTTTTTTAAAATTGTGTTTTTTTTTAAAATTTTTTGGTTTTTTTTATTGGGTTTTTTTTTTTTTTTTTTTTTTTGAAAAAAATAATTTTTTTTTTTTTTTTCAAAAAAAATTTTTTCCCCCCCCGATTCAAATTCGTTCCGGCGCCCCTGCATGTGATTTACATTAATAGGCAAATATAATTATTATTAAATAACAAGAGAAGATGGCGCATTTCACAACTTGTATCATATAGAGGTGTATAAAATAAAGTTTAAAATACATATAATTAATATTTATTGACTAAGGTTATATTTATAAGTGGGGTTTCACTGTGGTATGAGAGTAAAAACAACAAATGTAGATTTTATATCGGGATATTATTTCAGAGTTTCAGTTTTCTGTAACTCCTGAAGATGGAATTATATCACGAAATATATCGAGTATAATCTACATTTATTGTTTTTACTCTCATTCCTCAGTGTAACCCCACATAACCTCAGTTTAAAATATTTCACCTAAAACTCACACCGCAATCTTTAAATTTAATATTTATTGAATTGGATTTTTGAGAGGATATCCAATTAAACATTCAATGACTCGTACAGTGAGGGACAATATTAAGTTCCACCCATGTGTTTTTTACTTGTGATTATTTCATTGTATTTATAAAAATATTATATATTTTTTAATAGAAACTTTCATGGTTCAAACCTAGATAATTTCCAATGAAGATTTTCATTTTCTTCTAATAGAAGAATTTTCATAGAGACCAAACTCTCATCTATAAAGTCAATAATTAAATTTTTAATAAAAAAGTCAAATTTTAAGAAATGAAATGGAATTTTGAAAAATTAATGAAATTTTAAGAAAAATAAATTAAAATGAAATCGTTCTAAATACTACAGAAAAAATTATCTCTGAAAACCAAACTAATAATTTTAAGTTTAATATGAGAAGACTATACCATATATCCTCTTAAGAATAATAAATAAGGATAAAAGGTATGATCTTAGCAGACCCCAGATCCCCATTCCTGGGTATGGCCTATATCGAATAATTCTAAACAGTGGATCAGGTTCAAAATTTAAGACTCGGAAGAATCTACTCGATTTTGCAAAATAAATAAAATTAAAACCGGTGCTGGGAGAGTCCCTACTCAAACTTAGGACATCCTACCTAGCATAGAAGAGGTTGGATAAAAGAAGCGGGAGGAACCAGAAATAAGGTTAAGCTAGAACTGAATGAAAGCAGAAGGAGGAGTTGTGGATAGGAAATAATGTAACTTCACGGGGTGCTGGTAGATGGCTAGGGCCAGAGGCCGGTTGAGTTTGAGGTGTGTGTCTTCGTGCACGAAAGCATCTCGAGTAAATAAACGGGGATCCCGGTAGGATTTCAAATAACTAAATAACAAAAATAAATAAAATGAAAAGACAAATAATATCTTGAAATAATTCTAATTTTATAAATTTTAAATTTTTTACTTCTTGTGTAGGCTACTATAGAATTATAGAATAATACGTGGATTCGTAAATTCAAAATAATAGATTATTTCTATATATAAATTTATATACTGAATATCAATAGAAAGGAAATGAAAGGAAAGCAGGTGGAGATTTGTCGCTTCTGATGGTTTTCATTCGAAATATCTCGTACGCGAATGCGCGAATTAATCTCAAACGGGTGGTGAAGAAGGTTTTGTGATTAACTCACGAACGCAACGAAACAACAACAACACTTGCTGTAATTATGGGACATGAGATTCGGGATACGAGTCTCGGCCTTAGTCGGGACTTGAGACAAACCAAGCCAAGTGACAGGCTCAGCTCGGCACGAATTCTCCATTTGGACAATGGTCTCGGTGTTATTTTGTATTAGTGTATGTAGATGAATTTTACTTTATCAGTGTGTATATGCGCGACGATTTCTACTTTGCGTGACTGCAAACTACTACCTCGAAGATAAATTGAAACATTAGTTATTTAAATTAAAATAGGGAAATTTTTTTTTAATAAATTACTTAAAGCAACATACATATATAATATGTTAAAAAGTCAGAAAGTATTTTACAGGTATTAAATATAACAAAATTAACTGAGACCCTTTTAGAAAAATTAATAATGAAAAGAGGAAATCATTCTAATTTATATCTAAACGCCCATCTTTCTTTCTTAAATATTATGAAAGATAAATCTAATATTTGGGTTAAATAGAAATGCCTGAACCCATAAATAAATATATGGTTTAAGCAAAAGTTCATTTTTAAAGTAAACTTTTATTTGATGCCTCAAATTTTTCGCTCTTCTATCAGTATGTCGCGTTACAGGCCGTGACGTCAAAGGCCGTGACGCTACAGCCTTGACTCACAAGCCGTGACGACAAAATTAGGAAAGTTGAAATTTAATACCTTATATGACGAATTATAAAAAAATCAATAGTGAGATTTAATTATTCAATTTTGATAAAATATAGATTATTAAAATAATTTAAAATGATCCAAATCTTCATATTACTAAATTATATGTTCTCAGTTTTTAACATACGCCAATTGATTATCCCATTTTCCAATTAATTAGTTAAGATTAAAAACGCGATTATTTAATACCCTTAATTGATCATATTTTTCTGAAAATTATCGTTACCTCACGAAATAGTTTCATTTGTCGTGTTTCAAAACCCACATTTTTTTTTTCTTCCGTGACATATTTTACTGGGCAAAAATTGTTCGCATGTACACCCAAGTAAGACAATTTATTATTACTATTATCTATTATTAACTGTCAAATTTCTTTGTCCAAATGCTTTAAAATGATACTTAGAGTGTTTTTGCCTAAAAAAACTTCTTGGGCAGGGAAAAACTCCACCCAAAACATTCGGGTGTGGAAGGCGTACGCGGTATAGTCCTGCGGCCCGGGAGGCATTTTGAAAATTTCATTTGGCCCGCGCTTCAATGTATTTGCCCACCCCTGGTCTAAAGTCTTAAATGGCCTGAGCTGCCGAAAAGACTGTGTGAATGTGTGTGTGAGTGTGAGAGTGAATGAGAAAATCTAATATTTGGGTTAATGAAAGGGAGCATCCGATAAATAAAGATATGGTGTTAAGCAAAAAATTTATTTTTTTAAAGTGAAATTTTTATTTGATGGCCTCAAATTTTTTCGCTCTTCTATCAGTATGTCGCGTTACAGGCCGTGACGTCAAAGGCCGTGACGCTACAGCCATGTCGTCACAAGCCGTGACGACAAAAATAGGAAAGTTGAAATTTAATATATATGACGAATTATACAAAAATAATTGTGAGATTTAATTATTCAATTTTGATAAAATATAATTTTTAAAATAATTTAAAATGATTCAAATCTTCAATTACTAAATAAATATTGTTCTCAGTTTTTAACATACGCCAATTGATTTCCCATTTTCCAATTAATTAGTTAAGATTAAAAACGCGTCTTTAGCTATAATAATTTTCTGAAAATTTTCAGTTAAACGCCTACGATCCGAAATAAAGTTTCATTTGTATCGTGGTTTCATAAAACCACACAATGATTTTTTTCGAATGATCTATATCAGCGTTTCCCATAGTGTGGGTTGAAACCTGGCACCGGGTCGTAGAAAAATTTTGTAAGTTGCAAAAAAAAAATTATAAAAACACAAACAAATTTTTTACATATTTTTTATATCAGTTAGTCACTATTTTATTATTTAATAAAAAAAGACATTTCTAATTAAATAAGCGTTCATGGAGATAAATATTTTTTTCTTTATTTTCACAATATAACCAACCTTTGAATTGTCTCAGCGCATTACAGAAACACCCTGTATAAATATATAACAACTATTAATTTTTCTCTAAATATTAAACAATGCGGATTTCATATTATTATTAATATTATTTTATGATATTTATCGGTTTCATTAAATAATACCTCTTCTACATAATATGGTTATTAGCTAATTTTAAAATAACATCAACTTTTTAGTAAATGATATAAATTTAATTCCCCTGTTGGAATCTAGGTTGGAAGGGGGTTGGGAGTGGAGAACTCAAAATTAAATTTATACAGATGCTTTTATTAAATTAGAGAAATTTTCACTGATAAGTTTTTATCTTAACGAATAACTTTTGAATTTTATATCTATGCATTTATAGGCGATTGCTTCACAAAAGTGAACTTGTGAGAAGAGTTTGTTGCCTTTGGCGTTTTACTAGAAGCTTCCATGTAATTCGTACTTCACTCGGGCCCAGTTAAATTACTGAATTACTTTGAGATTATTTTAATTAGAAGAGCATCGCCCTTTTACCTCTCCGCTTAATGTAAATTAGCTACACACTTAAGAGCCTCTCACCAACTTTAATAACGAGTTAGTAAATAATTTCCACTCGTGGACGGACATATAAGAGCAATCACTCGGCGAGTTAAAATTTTTTAAGAAAAAATTATTAAAATTTTAAATATGAAAAATATTAAAGAAAATGATAGATTATACCATTATTTATAGGGGATATAAATTATACACTAGGTTAGTTGTTTCAATTTATTTTATTGACTTTAAACGTATTTCGACACTAGATGTGTCATCTTCAGATGTCATGCAAACTTCTGAAGATGACACACCCAGTCAATAAAATAAATTGAAACAACTAGCCTAGTGTATAATTTATATTCCCTATATTAATATTTCAACTAGTGCCTACGGTCGCCAGGATCAATTTAATTGAAAGTATTAATGTTTGTAAAGAATTGATTATGATATCTACTGGTTAGAAAGAGGGGAGGGAAGGCTCTGAATTAAATTCCTAAATAAAACAATTTTTTAAATCAATTTAAGAAACAAATATAATTTTTTCCCTTTCAAATTTATTAAATTAAGAAAACCAGAACGTTAAAAAAAAAGAGTCTTGTTTAATTTCTCTCTATATTTTCATAATTATAATTCCCGAAGACGACGATATAATTTGATACTCCCTTTGAAGGGATTTATTCAATTAACAAGCTCATTTCATAAACACCATATTCATTAATGAATCTATGCTCGGATGTGTACCATACGAGTATCGGTTTTAATATATTCGTAATATTAGAAGACCGCTATTGTCTATTAGAGTTACTCTATTTCTAGTTGAAATGTCGAGATATGAAGTATTCATCAAACTAATTCAGAGTTTGCCGAGTTTGTCGAGGACATTTCCTCTCATTAGTTACTCTCTAGAATCACATTTATAATATAAAGCCAAGAATGAATTAATGAGTAAAAGTAAAGTTATAGACATTTTCTATTTGGTTGGTGATTATTATTAAAAATATTTATTCACTCTGACCTGATTTCATAAATTCAATAGAGACCATGAGATTGAAAGAGGGGAGAGTTACCTTAGGTGCAAACTATTCATTACGACTGTTTCATTGGATTTCATGTTGTGATGGATTAGTTAAGAGAGAATAGCGGACATGAGATGAGAGATGAGCTCAAGTTTAATCAAGAATCCCCTTTTGAAATCAACCGAAACAAAAGTCAGAGTGCTCTCTCTCTCTCTCTCTCTCTCTGCCTGCCTGCAATGCAAGGAATGAATGGAGCTTGGTTTTCGCCACTCACCTATTTTATATTATATAAAATTCATTCTTCAATAAAATCTCTAGCATGACAGTTATTATGAATATTAATTGTTTTTTTTAATAATGTCCCAATGTACGTTTTTATTATTTTTTAAAATGTAACATTTTTAGTGGAGATTAATTTTTAAAATACTAAAATTTTTGGTATCATTTTTATTTATTTTTACGTCTTTAAAAATATATTCTTATTATATGGTAAAGATGTGTGCAGAGTAGTTATTTTAATATAACTTAGGTAATACTAAATATGAAAAATCTGGTGTGACTGGTCACACAGCATTCAAATTTCTATTACATTATGTAATTGAAAGTTGTCACACCAGATTTTTTGTGTTAAAATATATTTAGATTCTGTCAGAAGGCCCTTCATTAAATAGAATCCAAAATGTGAAATTTATGAACAAAGAAAGACATTTGTATTTTGTTACTATGGCAAACATTTCATCTTTCGTTCCTATGGAGTACAGTGAGGGACAATATCAAGTCGCACCCATGCGTTTTCTACTTGTGTTTATTTCATTGTTTTTATAAAATAAAATGAAAATCTTCATTGGAAATTTTCTAGGTTTGAACCATGATAGTTTCCATTAAAAAATATATAATATTTTTTTAAAAACAATGAAATAATCACAAGTAGAAAACGCATGGGTGGGACTTAATATTGTCCCTAACTGTACAAGAGTACTGCTTCAAATAACTTTGAAGGCAAAATGAGAATATAGGCCTATATTTTAAAGATCATATAAAAAAATTGATTTTTGAATTTTAATCAAAATCGTTGGAGTGAATTTTGAGAAAATCGAAAAAAACTAAAAAAGTGCATCAGTAAAATACTAGTTGGTCTTGGTCGATTTTGTTCAAAATCTTCGTGTCAAGTTTCATGAGGGTGCTTAACTTGAATATAAAATTTCAACCTCCTAGCTCTTTTCGTTCTTGAGATATTTTGTTCACAGACAGACAGACCATTCTGCGGGACCTTCTTTTTTGGACCCAGGGGACCACAAAATGTGAATTTCCAACATCAAATTTTTGACATAAATTCAATACTTTATAAATTAACATATAGGACTCTAGGTAAGAGAAAGTAGCCCACGGGGCGTGGTGTAGAGGTTAGCGTGCTAACCTCATATACCAAACGTCGTGGGTTCGGACCCCAGGCAGTCCGATGATTTTATTTAAGCCAATTGGATACCAAATGGCTTAAATAAGAATGCCTGGACCCCATATATGTATATTTATCAATAACGGATATCGTAAAAAGTCTTATATGGCCTGAGTTGCCGAAAAGACTGTGTGAATGTGTGTGTGAGTGTGAGTGTGGATGAGAAAAAAGTGTGAGTGTTTAAAAAAAAAAAAAAAAAAAAAGGTAAGAGAAAGTAAAAAGATTTCAAAGTTTGGATGCACATCTATTTAAATTTAAATTATAAATAAACCTTTTACCAATATTTGTGGCAAGATATTTCTTTTTAAATAATCAATAGAAATAGAGTATATACATACGTATATGTACATAGGGATTATATACATATAATGATTGATTACTTTAGGATGAAATCTTGGTAGATGTTCAACTTTAAAACAAGATTTAAATATGATTAAAAAGTAAAGCGCAAACTGATAACTTTTAAAAAGTCTTTCAATGAATTTAGATAAATTTCATTAATATTAATTGAGATTAATGGATTTCAAATTTCATCTTTATTTATGATAAATTTACTCCAGTTTTATGCCTCATTTCAATTCAGTAAAGATTTTTTTAGACATAAGAAGATTGATTTTAAGGAATGGGTTAAAATTATTTTCATAAACATCTAATCATCCAGTAATATAATTAGAATTATAAGCTGCAATGTATAGTTTTTCACTTAACCTTAACTTTTAGCAAATGTTCCATGAATAAGATTACAGAAAATTATTGAATAATAGCCTACAGTGCGTTGTAAAAAGTGTATGGAAAATACGGAAACCAATTGAACAATTTACCAAAAAATTAGAAATAAAAGACATTATTTTCCATTGATTGTGGTTTATTTTGTATTTAATTAATAATTAATAATACAAAAAAAAATGTTATTAACAAAATAAAAATACAACGTTTCAGCTGCAGCCTTCATCAGATGATGCAATCACTTTGAGAAGTAAACGCTAACAGTATGTGAAATGTATTTTATTGTAGTTAATAACATTTTTTTGTATTATTCATTACTAAGTAAAAAAATAAGCGAAGATTAATGGAAAAAATATCATTTATATCTAATATTAATAATTATAGTTGAAAATCTACTATAATCCAACAAAGGATTATTTAATTAATTAATTGCTTCAGAATTCGTATAGAGCGGACTACGCATGATCAGTTGTTAATCGACTCTTAAATGGAATATATCTAAATATGTAAAAAAAAAATTTAAAGGTAATAATCTCAGGTTACATATCTAAATAAAAAAAATTTTGACCAAAATACACGTTTTAAAAGAAATGAGATTAATAGATTTTATTTTTATGGTATAATAATTTGTAGACTATTAGGTATATAAAGCGAATAAGTAATAAATGAGTAATGATATATAGGCCTATAAGATATTATATACATCGCGTAATAAGCCGCGAAGAAAATTCATACAATTGAATATTTATTAATTCAAATAGCCGACAAAAGTTAGGGTGCCGCCGGGAGTCGAACCACGGATCCACCAATTTGTACTCGGTGTGCCCTAGCATTCGATTATTTAAATTCACTCAGAAAGCAATTTTAGTCATCAGAAGAAATGGACCCAAAAACGGTGCCACAAATTCTCTCTGCTCCCCTGGCGAAATCTAGATGGACTAATTGAGATCTCATTAATGTAATTAATAAATAAGAAATTATATATATAATTGAAAGAGGTAAGAAAACAAGAAAAAAATGCTGCATTTCCTTCTTGTTTTCTTACCTCTTTCAATTCTACTCTACAGTCATACATCCCCCTGTTATAATATAATATATATATATA
This sequence comes from Euborellia annulipes, assembly GCA_023213315.1. Lineage (NCBI taxonomy): Eukaryota > Metazoa > Arthropoda > Insecta > Dermaptera > Anisolabididae > Euborellia > Euborellia annulipes. The sequence goes on along the minus strand of JAKCPI010005439.1, from coordinate 22,195 downwards.
TTATAAGATATTATATAGGCCTACATTGCATAAATAAGCCGCGAAGAAAATTCATACATTTCAATATTTAATAATTCAAATAACCGACAAACGTGAGATTATAATCAAGATACAGTCTTTTTTATTGACTGCTCCTGCTCAAATTATCCAGATAAGTATTATAGTCTACTTCCTTATACAAACAAAATTTCTAAATAAATTCAATAATAAAAATTACTATAGTTTTTTTTTTAAGTATCCATCTTCTCGAAAAAGAAGACTCAACAACAGAAAGTGAAAAAAAAAGTATCAGTATAAACAAATCAAAATATTTGTAATAGACTTGAACTGAAATGAAATGAGAAGAAGCAAAAAGAAAGGAAAAAAATAGAAAGAAATCGAAAAGAGAAAAATAGAGCAATATCAAGCCAAAAGAGAGAGAGAGAGAGAGAGAGAAGAGAATTAAAAAGCCGGGGCGAATTAAAGCAGCCAAGCAAGCGACTTGCCAAGGGAATATTTGCTCACAAAAAGCTATCTTCACACGAGTGAGTCGCTCAATTGAGTTGGGTTTCCATTAAAACGAGGGTTTGTTTTTGCACAGTTTTGAAATTAGGGATGAGAGAGTGTTAGAGGGCGGAGATCCTCCTATCATAGATGGCGCTAATTGTCGATCCGCCCCCCCCCCAAACGGATACTTTATCTGATTCGGCCTTAAATGCACACGAAACTTTGCACCCTCTCTATCTCACTCGCTTTCTCCCTGCTCTCTTTGATATGGCCTCAGGTGCCGGGGCTGCCACGCAAATTATCTAAGCTCTGATTAGATGGTTGTAATCAAAGCAGTAGTCTTTGGTCTTTAATGAAACAGATAGGCGTCGGTTGTCCCTTGCGTGTGAAGTCGTTTTACAGATAACGCCAGGGAATCTGAGACACCACATAACTTGCACGGGATCCCTTTTCTAAAAGGGATTATTATAAATGATCAAACCTTACTAACTCTATTTGCAGCTACAAATAAATTTATACAGGTCAAAGGGCGATTCAGATATTTAATATTTTCGTAGGTTAATTATTGATGTTAATTGATAACATCAGTATACAAATATTAAAATGAAATGAAAAATATGTAAGTTGAAAAAAGATTAAAGTTCTATTCTGTAAAAATTGATTATATTAATAGTAGGCTCTATACAAGAAAAACATGTTGAAAAAAATAAAATATATATATATATATATATTTTTTAAAAATATTATACAGTAATTTATTTTTACTTTCTCTTACCCTATATATGAAAAATATAGAGAGAGAAAGTATTGCGATCTTTTAATTTTTCATCGTTTCATGTGAAATTGATCAACTAAAAAAGTAAGTGTGATTATGAAATTGACTACCAATTTATTCCTCGCAACCGAAATATTCTCAGGCCTTATAGAGTATATATACTGACTGCACTGCTCTGCTTTTAACAATATTTATATAATTAATGAAATTAATATGATTCAGGCAAATTTATTTATATCATTTGATATTCAAATGATTTAAATAAATTTTCATTGGACTGCCTGGAATCTGAACCACTTCCCTTTGGTTTTTAAGGTTATCAAAATTAACATGGATATCTTATCCTCACGACCAAGGTGGCAAGAGGTTGGGTTAGTAAAAATGTCAATAATGATAGCTTTAAATGCCAAAGGGACTGGGCTTGGATCCCAGGTAGACCGATGAAAATCATTTGAATACCAAATGAAATAAATTGGCCTGGGTGCTGTAAAGACAACTTCAGGACCGCGGGGAAGGGGACATTTATTTAAATCAAATGGATACTAATTGGTATAAATAAATGTGCCTGGATAATTGTATTTTAAGTAAATAATATTAAATCGTTTAAAAGTCGATCTCCTCCTTAGCCTTAGGCCGAGTATATGGTATACCGTATCATGTCGTGTGTGGGCGGCCATAGATATCGAAACGGACTTAAAAAAAACTCAAATTTTGTTCTAATAAATGTGAAACTCCTATTCTTTTTACTTTCTCATACCCTATATATGAAATATATAGAGAGAGAAAGTATTGCGATCATGTCAAAAATTCGATGTCGAGATTTTGATGGATATACATGTTTTGAGGTCCCCTGAGTCCAAAAAAGTGGGTCCCGCAAATTGGTCTGTGTGTGTGTATGTATGTATGTATGTGTGTGTGTCTGTATGTGTGGACAGATTTTTAGCATGAAGGAGTTGAGCTACCGGGTTGAAATTTTATATTTAACTTAAGTACCTTTGAAGAATCTCAAAATAAGCTTTTGAACAAAATCGGCCAAAAAGTACTAGTACTTTACTGATGTACTTTTTCAGTTTTTTTTCGATTTTCTCAAAATTCCCTCCAAGGATTTTTTTTAAAATTCATAAATGAACTATTTTTTAGATGCTCTTTAAAATGTATATTCTCATTTTGCCGTTGAAATCTTCTGAAGACCACTTTACTCTTGTTCTTCATAGGAAAGATAGAACTGGTTGCCATGGTAACGGAATTTAAATCTTTTTCTTTTTATTAGATTAAAAATCAATTATTATTTAAATTCCCATTTATTACTTTCTCTTAGCCTATATATGAAATATATAGAGAGAGAAAGTATTGCGATCATGTCAAAAATTCGATGTCGAGATTTTGATGGATATACATGTTTTGAGGTCCCCTGAGTCCAAAAAAGTGGGTCCCGCAAATTGGTCTGTGTGTGTGTATGTATGTATGTATGTGTGGACAGATTTTTAGCATGAAGGAATTGAGCTACCGGATTGAAATTTTATATTTAACTTAGGTACCTTCCCACACGCTCAAAATAAGCTTTTGAACAAAATCGGCCAAAAAGTACTAGTACTTTACTGATGTACTTTTTCAGTTTTTTTCGATTTTCTCAAAATTCCCTCCAAGGATTTTTTTTAAAATTCAAAAATCAATTATTTTTTAGATGCTCTTTAAAATGTATATTCTCATTTTGCCGTTGAAATCTTCTGGAGACCACTTTACTCTTGTTCTTTTAGCATGAAGGAATTGAGCTACCGGATTGAAATTTTATATTTAACTTAGGTACCTTCCCACACGCTCAAAATAAGCTTTTGAACAAAATCGGCCAAAAAGTACTAGTACTTTACTGATGTACTTTTTCAGTTTTTTTCGATTTTCTCAAAATTCCCTCCAAGGATTTTTTTTAAAATTCAAAAATCAATTATTTTTTAGATGCTCTTTAAAATGTATATTCTCATTTTGCCGTTGAAATCTTCTGGAGACCACTTTACTCTTGTTCTTCATAGGAAAGATAGAAATGGTTGCCATGGTAACGGAATTTAAATCTTTTTCTTTTTATTAGATTAAAAATCAATTATTATTTAAATTCCCATTTATTTGTGTCTTTAATTGCTTAGGAGAAAACATATATATATCTCTCTCTCTCACTTGCAAACATTATCGCCTGTCTCTCCGCCTTCTCTCATAGGCCTAATGTTAATTTCCTATAGGGATTTTTATGTTAATTTCGATTCAAAAGGGGGTCCCCTTTGAAACTTTTTAGGCATTTAAAATTTTTTTTTCCAATTCTTATGAAATTTTGTATTTATTTACGATTCTCTATTGTGTATAAAATGTCCAAATATGAGATTAAAATTTTTAAAAATAACCATAGTTTATTTCAAGCAGTCAACATTTAAAATCCAAGTTTGAAACTAAGGTGCTATCGGAAACTAAATATATCTCGACACAAAAAATCTGGTGTGACCAGCACAGTGCGCAACTTTCTCTTACCGAAGGGTAAGAGAAAGTTGTGTGCTGTGCGCCAGTCACACCAGATTTTTGAATTTATCATGAGAGAGGAAATCTCTTTAGTTCAAAGGTCAATTACAAAAAAAAAAAAATATGAATTTCAAAATAATAAAGTAGGATTAAATAATTGCTTTATATTAATAATTGGGTATATGGAAAACATTTTCAATTATTTTTCTTTCGTTTCGTTTCTATCTTTCTATCTAATATTAATCTAGAATAAACTGAAAAATATAAAATAAAATATGATGATATTTTTCATATTTATACATAAATTTTCAGATTAAAAAAAAAATGTTAAAAATTTGATGAAATTGGAAAATCGAATATTTGCATAAAAACTCAATTTCAACATCTCTTCTTTTTTTTATATAGACGTACACATGTAAATTGAAATAAAAATTTTAATTTGAAATGTAATAAAGTTATCAAATCTGAAGACTTTTTCATTCTAGAAAAAATATATAAATAAACTCTTCTGGCTACAATCTATTTTAAATTCATATACACAATGACAATTTCGTATTTCACGTTTTAATTGCTGATTTCGTATGTAACGATTTATAAATATAACTAATCCATTTGGCAACGTCGAGTTTTAATTATCCTCAGGTATTAACAATTAAATGCTTATATTTTGTCCATGCCCTTCTGAATTCTCATTTATTTTGCTACGTTAATTGAGTTAGTTATAAAAGATGAATAAAGTATCGACGTTTGCTTGGAAACTCCGAAACAGAAACGGTCAGCTGAGTAAATATAAAGCTTTAATTTGTTATCGGCGATTGATTAACTGTCAAAACAAACCCGGACATTTCTTCAAATAACATACTAGGATTAAAAAAAAAATAATAATCCTCGCCATTAATTGGTTAATATTAAATTAGATTATTGAATAACGTTTTCAGTTTAATTTGATATTTTAATAAAATATTTAATAGAGTTGGAATATGTGCTTTCTTGGTGATAACGGTTTAAATAATAAATTGAAATTTTAGACGAATAACAATTTTAAAACGTTTGGAGAATCTCTTACCAAATAAGAAGTTGTGGATTGATGCAGTGTAGACTAGGTGGTTTCTGGTGGGTGTCTCTGCCTTTACTGAAGAGAAGAAAGAGTTGAGCTCTGAGTACTCGTATGCTGGTCTGTGGACAAATTACAACAGTTAAGAAAACACAGAAAATTGTATCTATATACATGTATATTACAGTCTAGGTGAGGATCAATACAGTGGTACCTCGAGATACGAGTGCCCCAACATACGAGTTATTTGAGATACGAAAAACGTCAACCAGAGGTAGTAACTGTTACTTTACTTGTTTTTTTTTTTTTTTTTTTTTTTAATTTTGAAATTTGTAATTTTTTGTCATATAATGACAGATTACACTTTTAAAAAGTTTTTATTCTTTCCCATCAAAAACGAAAATTTTTTGAGATAATCTACGAAGAAAAAAGTCTCCTGCTCAAATTAACAAAAAAAAAAAAAATACAAGAAAACAATTGTTATCAACACTTAGTGTTGATAAAAAATGTAAAATTGTCTTCCCCCCCCCCAGTAGTCGAGAGTTTAGCAATGTTCGGGCCTCATGAAGTCAGATGGATACTATTTAGACCATTTGGATATCAAATGGTGTAAATAAAAAGGTCTGGATAATTTCTAAGATTTTAAAAGATTTTCTTTTGAATTAGAATAAATTTTTAATAAAACTGAGTAATTTATTTTCTGAATAAATTATTTTAAAATTAATAGAATTAATCGGTTGGTGGTATTAATGAATTTATCCAGAGGCTGTTTAGGACGAGAGAGCACCAAGAGAGGCAGGGTGGGGGGAGAAGAGAATTAGTTGAGTTGCAAATGCAAATTACTTTTTATTAATTTATTTTGCTACTGTATTTCTTTTTTTTTTTTTTTTTTTTTTTTTTTAAAAAACATTCACACTTTTTTCTCATTCACACTCACACTCACACACACATTCGCACTGTCTTTTCGGCAGCTCAGGCCATATAAGACATTTACGATAACCGTTATTTATGAATTTATATATATTAGGGTCCAGGCATTTTTATTTAAGCCATCTGGTGCTACTGTATTTCTAAAATGCATAGAATCTAGGTCTATGTATTTTTTTTTTTTTAATATAAGGATTTGGATTTATTTATAAATTGAATTTGCATTTCAGTATTTTATTTTTTTTACATACTTAAACTTGTTTGTCCCCAATAATTTTTATTTTTTGTTTCAATATTAAAATATTGGGTGGTGCTTTAGAGGAAGCTTTTTTTTTATTATCGCATGTAATTAAAAAACATTCAATAGAGGGATAAAGAAAGTTTCAATCTTTTGATACGTTTCAATAACAGAAAGTCCCTAAAGGCCTGATCAATAAAAAAAAAGTCCGTCAATATATTAATATTAGAGTCAGATGGTAGGAGGAGGCCTATAGCTTTAATTTTAAGAAAATAATATGTTTCTCCAATATATATATTTTTTTTTAAAGTTCAAACATTTATAGAATAGTTTTTTCCTTACATAGAAAATGTGTAGAATGCCAGTTTAATTTTTTATTTTTTTTAATCGTTTGAATTTCAAATTGAATTTCTGTAACAACGCGAGACAATTACCCTTGCAAGAACTACAACCCACCTCCCTCCACCACTCTTGAAAGTTATATAAAGAGATTTTGTACATACAATGCAAGTCTAAGGCCCTAATTAAATTCTAGGGTTATTACGAGTTCTGTATTGGACCACCAAACATCTTAAATATAATTTCTGGAGAGCATATTGCACAGACGGCTCTGACGTATTCATTTAAACTCGCTCTTGTTTATTCATTTGTAAAGATTCTATCAAGTTTTTTGTGTTCGTAAAGAAATATCTATATATACTGACATGCTCGCAAAATAAATACACTTAATACAAATATATATAGATTCTTAAAAGGGGTATTCGTTCGCTTCTTGAAAATGTTTTATCTTCTTTACAACGGTTAATCAAATTAAAGTGCTTTTAATTTAAGAGATGTCAAAAGTTTTAAAAGTCCATTAATTGTTTACCAATAGATTGGAATTATAGCAAGCTACAAAGAAGAGAAAAATATTGGTGGAAGATATTAACAAGCGCGGAGGAAGTAAATTTAGTGACAAGTTAAAACGATTAAAGTAAACAAAAAAAAAAAACATTAAAAAAGAAAACTGGCTTTTTAAAAGTTGATTACTTTTTTTTAAGATAACAGAAAATTTAGCTAATTAAAAAATACATATATATGAAATACAATTCATTGAACTTTTACTTTCTTTTACCTATATACAGTATGCATATATATAGAGAGAAAGTATTGGACACAAAATCGACCAAAGAGTATTAGTACTTTGATGCACCTTTTCAGTTTTTACTTTCTCTTACCCTATATATGAAATATATACATTTTTTTGGACTCCGGGGACCTCAAAACATGTATATCCATCAAAATCTCGACATTGAATTTTTGAAATGATGGCAATACTTTCTCTCTATATATATTAACATATATAGAGGTAAGCGAAAGTAAAAAGAGCTTTTATTTTCTTAAGTTCATCAAAATGCGATAATCTAAAAAAATTTATACACGTTAAAGATTTTTTGCAATATCGAAGTTTTAAAAAAATATAAAAATAAAAGGATGGACTAAGCCGAGCCTAGAGCCCCCCCCCCTAATGGTCCGATGTTTACCAAAAGCTTTTCAGTTCTTGAGCTCTACCTCTAGTTTATGTGTGCAAAATTTCAAAACAATTGAATGAATAGTTTTTGAGTTTTCCTTGACGAAAAAAATTACCACAGACATACACACAGAAACACACACACATTTGGTTGGACCCAGAAAATAAATAATTGATAAAATATTTGAAAGTAGAGATCCCAGGATTATATTTCTTAAATAAAATGTTATGGGGATAAAAAAGATTGAGATATACTGAGGAATGAAATATTATATTAACCTTTTTGAAGACATATTTGAATAAATTCAGTTCACAGTAATTTTGTCTCTCCATTATATACACCCTAATTTAAAGAAACATTTTAATATGAATAATTAAGAAATCCTTTATAAAGAGAGATAATTATGATAAAGGATATATAAAGGAATTAAAAGATTTTCTTAAAATTTCAATTTCTCAAATTTGTATCTTAGTAAGCAGTTTTAACTAAGTAAGTGGAAGCCATTTCTTCTAAGTAATTGCTTTAATATGTTTAATTATAATTTTGCACGAATGTTTGGATGTAGACCTACCTCTTAAAATTTCGTGTAATTAAATGTTCGTAGCTAGAAAGAAAATGGCTTTAGAAAGGAGTGAGTGAATAAAAAGCAAAGGGAAAAGTGTCTCTGATGGCAGTCGGCCAATTTTACGGATGGCGATTCTCTAAAGCCACCAGCTCAAGAACAGTCAAGAGATAATGAAGCTGGTCTGTCTGGGTCACTGTTATCAGATAAAGTTAAAAAAAAAAGAGGAGAAAAACCAAAGAGAAAAAAAATAAGAGAGAGAAATCGGTCTTCAGAAAGCATGGATGAGGCGTGGCTGTTGCACATCACACATCACAATACAAAGATTAACGCGCTCGATGGCTTGTTAACAGGAACAAATGAATTTTTTTAACTTAATATCAAAAAAATAATAGTCTTGGTACTAATATAAGTTGAATTGTAATTTGGCATATTATTTAGATATTCGAAAAACGGGAGAAAAAATTAAGATAAAAATTTTTTTCAATCTAAATTTTATATATTTAAGATTTAAGTTTATTTACAGGTACTGAATTTTATAGCTCTAACCCTTATAGATTCTGAGAGAATTTGGTCATGCGTAATAAGTAACTACCAGTAATTTCGTATATGGTAGTTGGGGTATCGCTGCGATTTTCGTAACAAAATTATAATAGTGCTGAAAGGTTTTTATTTTGTAGAGCACTACAAAATAAAAGAAAATTTCATGACATTAAAAATAAAACAAACTGAAAGTGGTTTTTGCGACATGATCTGTCTGTCTGGGTTCAATTTAAAGCATGAAGGCATTGAGCTAGAGGATTTAATTTTATATTTAAGTTAGTCACCCACCTAGGGCGTGAAATTAAACTTTTGTTCAAAATTGACCAAAAAGTTCTAGTACTTTACTGAAGTACTTTTTCAGTTTTTTTGATTTTCTCAAAATTCGCTCCAACGATTTTGATTAAAATTCAAAAATAAATTATTTTTTAGATGCTCTTTAAAATCTTTAAAATGTATATTCTCATTTTGCCAATGAAATCTTCTGAAGGCCACTTTACTCTTGTACTTGAAAGAAAAGATAGAGAGATGGTTGCCATGGTAACAAAATATAAATATTTTCCCATACTATTTGGAACGCCCACTCACATTCACACACCGTCTTTTCGGCAGCTCAGGCCATATAAGACTTTAAACGATAACCGTTATTATGAAAATATATCTATTGGGGTCCAGGCATTCTTATTTAAGCCATTTGGTATCCAAATGGACTGCCTGGGATCCAAACCCTCGACCCTTGGTATTCAAGGCAGGCGCGCTACCAATTGCGTCAAGCCCGAAGAAACTTATAAATTTTACATCTTGAAAATCGAATGTACCCTACTGTCGGAAACTAAATACATGTCGACACAAAAAATCTGGTGCGACCAGCCACGCCAGATTTTTTGACATGAGATGGATTTGAACTCGAGTTGTTTTCAACTCAGAATTATAAGCTTAACTTTTTTATGCATTAATCAACATAATATCAATAATCTAAATAATATAATCTAAAATCACCTAACAGAATTTAATATTTTTTTTTTTTTTTTTTTTTTTTTGAGGGAAAAGCTTAAATTACGGCATAAAAACCCTCAATAGCCTACAAAAAAAATCATTCCCCGGTTATTTACCCCTGGTGCATCGTGCACGGAGGCACGCACCAAACCCAAGTACCGGTATCTAGCTCGAGAGCAATCGGCACCCGGTTTCCTATGTTGGGAGTGAGAGGCCCTTCACCTCCCTACTCCCCAAAAATCAGTCCCTTACGGGGCTGGTCTCCCCAAGCATCTCTCTTCACAGAATTTAAAATAGCCTTTTTAGAGCTATATATCATAGGGGGACCCTATTCATTTGGAGATTATTAACAACAGTTGTATATCTATTTAATTAAAATATCTTGTTTTAATTAACCATCTCATTATATAATATTTTCATTCATGATCTTTAACAAAATACAAATTGACGTCATCACTTTCAATTAACATATATAATTTATTATTTACAATTTGTTTCTGTTTAAAATATATTTATATAGCAATACATTTCCCTATCTATGTTTTTCTTTCTCTTTCATTTAAGGAAAATTTTTCTTGAGTAATAATAATTAAGATTAATTTCGTATCTAATTTTACAAATCGTTCTAAAATAAATTGTATTTCCAGAGAAAGATTTCGCTCTCTCTTGAGAAAATCTATTCCACCTACCATTTGTCTCGATGAACACTAAAGTACAAAGAAAAGCTATTTTTCTCTCAGATAAAAAAAAAAACGTTTTCTCTTTTGTATTTCATATTATCTTTAATAAAGCAAAAATTAATTTTAAATACAGCTATAGTATATAAAAAAATTTAATTTGAAGTTATATGAATAAATAAATTTTTTTTTTTTACTAAAATATATAGCTAGAGTTTTCCGAGATATAAATCTTTAAGAGAGGTAAAGTCTCCTCTCTTTTCAACCAAATGGCACTCACAACTCTTTACAAGATAATGCTTTTATAAATCGGGGCTATTTTATTTTATTCTATCCAGTTTCGTAAAATATCCAAACATAAGAGAAATAAATACCAAAATAGTAGCATGAACTAATTGAGTGATTTGATGTTTTTGATTAATTCATTAGAATTAAATCATTTTTACTTTCTCTTACCTCTATATATGTTAATATATATATAGAGAAAGTATTGGATTCATGTCAAAAATTCGATGTCGAGATTTTGACGGATATAAACGTTTTGAGGTCCCTTGAATCCAAAAAAGTAGTTTTCGCGACATGGTCTGTCTGTCTGTCTGTGAACAAAATAACTCAAGAACGAAAAGAGCTAAGAGGTTGAAGTTTTATATTTAAGTTAGGCACCACCCTAAGACGTGACACTAAGCTTTTGATCAAAATCGACCAAGGAGTACTAGTACTTTATTGATGTACTTTTTCAGTTTTTTATTTTTTTGATTTTCTCAAAATTCGCTCCAACGATTTTGATTAAAACTCATAAATCAATTATTTTTTAGATGCTCTTTAGAATGTATATTCTCATTTTGCCATTGAAATCTTCTGAAGACCATTTACTCTTGTACTTCATAGGAAAGATAGGAGAAATGGTTGCTATGGTAACAAAATATAAATATTTTCCCATACTAATAAATTTTATTACTTTCTCTTACCTCTATATATATGTTAATATAGAGAGAGAAAGTATTGGATTCATGTCAAAAATTCGATGTCGAGATTTTGATGGATCTTCACGTTTTGAGGTCCCCTGAATCCAAAAAAGTGGTTTTCGCGACATGGTCTGTCTCTGTGTGTGTGTGTGTGTGGGTGGGTGGGGGTGGGTGTGAGGGTGTGTGTGTGTTCAATTTTAAGCATGAAGGAATTGAGCTACGAGGTTGAAATTTTATATTTAAGTTAAACACCCCCCGGGACCGGAAAAATAAGCTTTTAATCAAAATCGGCCAAAGAGTACTAGTACTTTACTGATGTACTTTTTCAGTTTTTTTCGATTTTCTCAAAATTTGCTCCAACGATTTTTTTTTAAATTCAAAAATCAATTATTTTTTAGATGCTCTTTAAAATGTATATTCTCATTTTGCAATTGAAATCTTCTGAAGACCACTTTACTCTTGTATTTCATAGGAAAGATAGGAGAAATGGTTGCCATGGTAACAAAATATAAATATTTTTCCATACTTATAAATTTTACATCTGAATTCAAATGTTCCGTACTGTCGGGAACTAAATATATGTCGACACAAAAAATCTGGTGTGACAAGCACAGAACACAACTTTCGATTACCGAAGGTAAGAGAAAGTTGTGTGCTGTGCGCCAGTCACACCAGATTTTTACATCTTGAATTCAAATGTACCGGGCCGTTCCAGGCTGACGTTTCGGCCTCTGGCCTAGGCCATCTTCAGAACCGGAGGCGAGAATAAATGAAAATTACAATTTCAGCGACACACATTCGCATGAACGGCGGGCTCATAGGACAACCAGGGGTCAAACTCGGTTTGTTTACATTTTTTTCATTCCAAGAGAGTGACGTCATGGAGCTCCTCCTTTTGTAAAATATCTTTCGGAACAAACCATTTATAAATATTTATATACGGCATATTATTAATAAAGAAGTGTATATAATACCATGATCTAAATTAGTTTAGTCAGAAACTATACAATTTGCAAACAAAACAAAATGAATGTGAACTTGGTTATATGTAGTCAACATCGCTGCCAAATAGAATAAGAGAAAGTAAAAATACAAGCAAAGAGGAGCTTCATAACGTGGCCCAAATACTGTGACCGGAAATTTGTTTACTAGTTTCTAGCCAACCTTTGTATTTTAAAGACCTTGAGGACAACGACATTCTTTCGTGGCCTAGAACAGTGGCCGAAACGTCAGCCTGGAACGACAACAATAAAAGAAATAATTTTGGCTGCATATGTTTTGTATTTTTTTTGACTCCTTAATGAAATTATGATTTAATGAAATATGATTCTTAACTTGCTCTTGGTTTGACAAATCTCATTAGATTTGAAAACCGTTCTAATTAAAATGATATTTATTTATTTTTTTTTTTGCAAAAGAAGAGAAAAAATGACATGAAATCAATATTATTAATACCGGTACAGTTTAAATAATGTCATTAGAGAAAATTCCTTTTTTTTTCTTTTAAAAGAAATTCAACTAATAAGAATCTTCTTTCTTTACCAACTAATAAGATTCGAACTCCATTGACTGAATGAGGAAGTTGACCCTTGGACTACTTTTTAAATCACAATCTAACCCTCCATTTTCTATCTATCAATCAATATCAATTAAAAAGAAAAAAACCTTGAAAAATTTATTATAATGATAAACGAATTCCATTTTGAAGGGAGTAAAAGAACATTTTGAAGAAGAGTTGACGTGAGAATCAATGCGAATTATTAGTCCATTTGAAAGGATTCTCCGATCAAGAAAAGACAAAAAAATGAAGACGGGATCGATTGCATTTGCGACTAGAGATGTGTTTAATCGAGTAGAGAGGAATATTGAACTACGCTCCAGTAGAGCATCGTCAAATGAATTAAATTCTATTTTGAATTCATTTTGTCTTTTTTTTCGATGGTTTATTTCTTTTTTTTATAAGACAGCTCCCTCTTTTCCTTCACCTGGCTCCTTCAGATTAATTTATTTATTATTCAAATCGATTTTTTTGGTATTTTTAAGATAAAATCAAGAGAAAAAAGAGAATGTAATCATCATTCTACTTAGAGTACTGAATGATTTTAGAGTGTGTGAGTTTGGGTTTAATCCCCTCCCTCCCCCCTTGCCAGTTAAAATAAATGACTCTTACGAGATCCGTTTAAGATATATTTATTTATTAAATAAATAAAAGGTGGAAGGGCCCGGAAACAATTTCTTTCTGGTAGACAATTAGACTTGCGGAGTAGGCAGATTGAGGCCGAAAAGTCAACCTAAAAAAACACAAACCCGATTACACACAACATTGGCCTAGCCAGAAATTTTTGATTGGGGGGGGGAGATCAAGAAATTTTTTTCAAAAATTTAAGATTACTTCAGGGTATTTATGAATCATTTTGGCCTGTTTTTTTAGCTAGTGTAAATTATTATATTTTACTTTCTCTTACCCTATGTGAAATATAATTTGTATTAAAAATCTAGTCATGACTTGGGTCCCATGGGGGGGGGTTTGAACCCCCAAACCCCCCCCTCCTGGCTACGCCTATGACACACAACCAACCCCTCCCCAGTTCTCAGAGATAAACCCAAACCTCTGAGACATCCACCAAACACAACACCAATTCTCGACTTGGGAAGTAGGCAGCTTGAGGCCCCGTAGTCAACCCAAATAAAGCACAGTCACAATTACACACAACAAACTCTCAACCAGCTCTCAAAGACCAATCCACGCCTCTGGGCCATCCACCAAATTGACCTGGGAACCAGCAAGGATGCGACCTCGTAAACAACCCTCCTCCATTATTACCCCCTAACCCCCCTTCTCTCTTGAAAATGGCTCCAAAAGGACAGCCGAAACGCGACCCTCGGTATAGAAGGTTAGCACGCTAATCCCTACACCAAGCCCGAGGGCATGTGATTTTTATAAAATCAAATAAGAAAAAAAATAAATATCTCATGAAAGAACATAAATAAATAGCATGTGAATAATTAATGTAAATCCCACTTTTTCCAATATATCTCACTTAATATCGATTTATTTGCTATTCAATTATTTATTTATGGTTACTAATTACTATTTCATATATTGATTTTTCTTTTAACTTCAATCTACTTTTAATATCAAACAAATCCTTGGCCAAATATAATCTCTTAAATAAAAATCAAATAATTAGATGACTTCCCCTTTATCTTCTCCTTTTGTTTTTATTTTCTTCCTGGCTGCATGTGACTACTGGTCATTATAGGTCTTCGGACCTTATGCACCCATTCCAAAAAAAAAAAAAAAAAAAAAAAAAAAAAAAAAAACTTAAATGTATGATTAATAGTCAATATATAGTTAATAATTATACAATGGTACGCCTACATCGTCATATGTCTACGTTAGAATAGTCTACGTCCTGTTTTGCGTTCAATTCATCATTTTACTTTCTCTTAACTATATATATGTAATATATAATTCGTCCATTTCCAAAAGTGCCTAATTGACAAAATTTGAAAAGTTGAGATTTTAATTGCATGCTGTTGGCACACACAGGGGGGACATTTTTATAGTGTAGAGCTAAATTTCTACACTTTTTAATAGTGATTATTGTTGGGTAACCTGCTACTTTTATGGAATTTTCTTTTTTGTTTTGCTTTGTTGATTGATACTGACCAGTTGCATTTACAGTGCCAAAACTCGCTAATTGCAAAAGGTCAATTACAAAACTTGCTAATTACAAAAAACTTTTCCAAAAGTGCCTAGGGTCATTGGGAAGAGGGAGGTCATATTTGCATTCAGGAGGTCATTTTACTTAAGAATCTGAAGAAATTAATTCGGGGCTCGAAAAAAATTTCATTTTGCCTACTAGTGTTATTTGAAAGTCAATGTGACATGCCTCCCAACCATATTTGATTTTTTGCCGATACCATGCAAACCGTTTGTTTTACTAAAAAATGTTAAAAGACTTTTTTTAGTAAATTGAATGCTCTTCACAAAATTACTAATTTTTTTTTTGCTGGACCAACCGTCAAGGAGTTACAGGTGTTAATAGTCAAATTTAGGGGAAACCGATGAACTTTGACCTTCTGGCGGGCCAGGTAACGTTGTCCAATCGGTCTAAAATTTTGCAGCTAAATTTTACTTAAATAAAGGAACAAAATGAGGGGTACGAGTTTTCAGATTTTAGAGATCACATTTTTTGGACCACCCTAATGGCTATAGTAGAACCCTAAGGTAAATCTAACTTAAATTAAAGTTTGAGTAGGGGGTGGTCGTGAGTACAAGCATTTAAACGAATTATTCCATTAGCGAGTTAGTTATTTTGGTTGCCCACCTGACAGCAAGCAAATGGGTATTTAAACAATCATCAGCGAATTTATTCAAGAGTACCGTACACAATGTTTTTGTTTTGATTGTGGTTTATTTCCTATTTTGGCCTTATAGGCCTACAGGTGTCATTTAGATACAAATTGGAGAGTGTTTAGAATCTAGTGATCTCCAATCTTAAGTGAAGTGAGAGACAAAATGACGATCATTCAAGTAGATTGCACGATCGTGTGGCTCTCAGAATTTTATATTTTATAATCGAAGGAGCAATTTAGATAATGTAATGATCGAGTCGGTGAAGCCATCTTGTTATCCAATTCTCTTTAGATTGTAGATCTCTTGTAGATTTTTCCTGAATTATATGAGAAGAAAGTATAAAGACAAGTGGTAGATAGGATATTTTTAAACGATACTTAAATCGAAAACATTGTGTATGATAACAACTGTAAATGCTTTGATTAAAAAAAAAAACTAGGAAAGAATTTAGAGTAGTAAATTCAAAGGGGCGCTTTCACTGTGGATTTTCTTGACATTAAACATTTTATTTGGTGTCTGATTGTTATGAGACATATTTTTTTCGATTTGAAATGAAAAACAGATGTGAATCGATGTGTCACATGACCCTATAATCGTAAAAAAAAGTCACGCGACCTGATAGATGTTTATCATGATGACGTAACTCATGGCGCGTCAAAATATACAAGTGTCAAAAAAATGAGAGGTTAAAAGAGGTTATTTCTCCATATTTTAGAAAAAAAAATGGCCACATTTGTTTAGATTCTGATGAATGTAGACAAATGGAAATAAAATGTAAACAAATGCAATTAAAATGTAAACAAATGGAAATAATTGCGGAAGGGAACATTTAAAAAAAAAAAAAAAAAAACAGGAAATGCTTGGGACCAAAACATATTTTTCACTGAACCAGTTTTTTATCCTGAAAACCTATATGCAATTATTATTTTTCTACGACCGTTAGTTCAGGCTAAACATCGGCCTAGTCTATCTCCATTACTTGAACTTTTTGCATGTCTGCGTATTATCATTGTTTCTAGGTTTATTTAATTTAGGCTAATTACTTTGAAACATGACTGTATAAAGCACAACTTTATATTAATAAAATGTCGTACAGAAATTTTTTTATAATAAATTTGAATTTGTGAAATGGATGTAACAAAGTCATAAAAACAAAACAAAAAATTATTTATTAAATTCGGTTAAACTCTTTATCCTCTTTTTTTTAGACCTCTCTTAGGATGGAAGAGGATAAACATGAGGCCATTTGAAATAACAAAGAAAAAGGGGCTCCGGTGGAATGGACACAAATCAAATTTGGGGCCGAGACCCAGAGAGGGAATGCTTACCGATGTCATCAGCGAATGGCCGCCGGCCTGCATTAATACATAAACATGTCTGTATAAATCTAGCAATGCAATTTCCTCAAACTATTGAATTTATAATAATAACAGGGCATAAATCAAAAGACGGAATTGTCTATGCCTGTGGCATTAAGGCTAAAAATGACGCAGCCCGATGCTATCTCAAATATTTATAGGGTTTTCTTATTTCTTTGAAAATAATAATAATAATAATCCAAAATACTATCTTGTTACCTTGCCAAAAAAAAAAATGAGAAAAAGGTGATATTAGCGAACAAGTGCAGGAAATTAGCTATATAGTTTAATATATAGACTATATATAATCAAATCAAAATTCTTATTTATAATTCAAAATGCGAAGAGGTTTTTTTTTTTTTTTTTTTTTTTTAATAAAATTCAATAAAAAACTAATTCCGCCTGTCGAGCCAAAATAAATGGACGAAAAAAAAAATAAAACAAATATTGAAATAAGAGTCTATAGTTATGGAAAATAACTTATTTAACCAACTTTGATTAAATTCCTGGCCTGAATACAAAATATAAAGAGAGCCGAAATAAAAATCGATACTTATTTAACTATTTTATTTGAAAACTTAGAAAAAAAAAAAGCTTTTCTTATAGTGAGTGGATCAAGTTATCCTCAACAGTGACTAATGGAATATACTTAATGCATTAAAGATTTTTTTGAAAACTTTAAAAAAAAATATAAATATATTGTATTGGTAAATTAAAGATGAAAATTTAATTATTGTAGTAGTAAAATATTAATAAGATTTTTAGATATTTAAATTTATAAATTTGACGATCTTACGAATGGCAATTTTCAATTTTCAAATCCTCAAGCAGGCACTGAATTGGAATAGAATAATAATAATTTTCATAATTAAGAAGAGCCAACGGGCTTGGTGTAGGGGGTTAGCGTGCTAGCCTTGTATACCAAAAGTCGCAGGTTCGGACCGCAGGCAGTACGATGATTTTATTTAAGCCATTTGGACACCAAATGGCTTAAATAAGAATGCCTGGACCCCCAATATGTATATTAATCAATAACGGGTATCGTCAAAGTTATATGGCCTGAGTTGCCGAAAAGACTGTGTGAATATGTGTGGGAGTATGAGTGAGAAAAAAGTGTAGGTGTTTAAAAAAAAATAAAAAATAAGAAGAAAAGGCGAGGGACCGCTGCACGCGGGCCCGAGCCAGCTGGAGGGGGGTCCAGGGGGACGACGCCCCCCGGCTAGGCGTGAAGCCCGCCGAAGGCTAGTATAATACTAATTTTTTAATTGAACACAATAATTTTCATTTATTTAAAACTTCCATGTTTTTTTTTTTATTTTTAATTGAGAAGAGGATTTTCATTCATTATTACGCTCAGAAGCTCCCATATGTTTAAACAAGGAGTTGTGATTTAATTTGACAAATTATCATCTAATTATGAGTAATTAGTCGTTCAAATTGTTTTATCGTGATTAAATTTTAGTCGAGATGAAAAAAGGATTTTTTGGTTCAATTAATTAATTAATTTACTGAGGATCGATCATCTTCTGCCATACATTTTGATATGGTCCCCTGTGAATATAATAGTCCATTAATGAAGCCTCCACTTCTCTTTTTCTTATAACAACTTTTCAAGATGCGGTAATTAGTTTTGTGAGTAAAAATTCATTAAGAATTTTTTTTTTGACATTTTAATTAAATTAGTTTTATTGTGACGAATTGTTTCCCCTTAGAAAGAATTTGAATTTTTTTAAATAAAAAAAAAAAAAAAAAAGAAAAAACTTTAATTAAATGTTAATTGATTGGGGTAAAAAAAAGAGAAAAGAATGAAATTTCAAATGAAAAAAAAATTCATAAGTCGCAAATGGAAATTTTAAATTTGACTTTCTCTTGACTTATTAGAGCAAAGAAGCTTAAAAGAAATTAGACCTATAGCCTATATATATACTCAGGAATTTGCAGTGACTTTGCAGCCAGGAGATTAAATTATGTAAGAGAAAAAAAAATCTTTTATTTAATTTTTTATTCGCCGACGTTTCGGTCGCCAATCGCGACCTTCATCAGGGCAAATATTGTCAAATATACACGTGTATATTTGACAATATTTGCCCTGATGAAGGTCGCGATTGGCGACCGAAACGTCGGCGAATAAAAAATTAAATAAAAGATTTTTTTATTTAATCTCCTGGCTGCAAAGTCACTGCAAATTCCTGAGTAAATCTTCACAGCCATAAAACATCAATTTAACCTATATATATATTTCAACAGGGTTTATTCAAGATTAGACATTTTCTGTGAGAACTATGCTGAGTTTTGTCCCCCAGCGCATATCTCTCCAGACAAGCCCATTGAGTCTATTTTGGCCTATTGTTTTAAACAGCCTTAGATTACTGTGTGTTTTTGAGGGTGATTATCCCTAACGATCCCCCCCTCCCCACCAAACAGCTATGAGTGTATTTATTGATGAAGGTTTTAAAATACCACCAGTAAATATCAAAGCAGCAGGATTTTTTATTATTTTTATAAAAATTCCGACATTTCTTTCAAATCATCAATGGGATCAGATAGAATTTAATCCTAAGAGACAAATGAAATAAAATATACCTACCTGGGTATATATAATATCTTAAAAATAAGGTTATGGAGAAGAAAGAACCAGCAACTGCTTACCAGGACAAAATAACTTATTTGTAAATATTTCGGAATGCCTAACGCAAACCAACCTCAATGCATCAAATTATATAATAGTGGAGCGTTTTACAAAATAATAAAATGCATGAGAAGCCATTCTACATGTGGATGGGACAACAGCTAATAAGCAAGTCACTGAGGGAAAAAACTCGACCCCCCTTCTTCACAACAACAGGTGAAATTATAGGTTCTGAACCACCCCCTAGTAAATATTTCTACGCCTAAGTCTGAGGTGCTGCAATTCAGGCTTTTTCCCCTGAATCCATCAAACAATAAAATCCGCATTTGATGAAATCACGTAGGTCTTGAATTAATTTTTCATATTTCTTCAAAAATTTTTAATATTCAATAGGATTTATTACTTTTCTGGAATTCACTTGTTATTGTTTCGTTTTTTTTTTTTTTTTTTTTTTTAATGAAAATATCCGTCCCTTTTGGCAAATACCAATGACTATCATTTAAATTCAATAAAGTTTTAATAAAATATTTTTATGTGATAAAATTTCGAACCGATGCATTCTTCCTCTTAAAAATATGTGATTTTTATTAGCAACATTGAAGAGCTGGGTTATATTTATAGGAAAAGGCTTTCTGTGTGGGATGAGGTCTTTTGGTTGTGCCAAGCTGCGATTTATATCCGTCAATTTCTGCGACACCAATAAGGAGCAGCTGCAGCGGGGTTGGTGGTCCCATCAAAGGTCCGGTTTCAACTACTGCAGTGGTTGCTTGCCAAACGAGACAGCAGGGGCTGCAGAGAAATATTCGTAGTCTCCTTTTGCTTTTTGACTTTCTCTTACCCTATATATGAAATATATTGAGAGAAAGTATTGCAATCATGTCAAAAATTCGATGTCGAGATTTTGATGGATATACATGTTTTGAGGTCCCCTGAGTCCAAAAAAGTGGGTCCCGCAAATTGGTCTGTGTGTCTGTGTGTCAGGGTGTGTGTGGACATTTTTGACCATGAAGGAAATGAGCTAGGAAGTTGAAATTTTATATTTAGGTTAGGCATGCCCCGAACTCGTGTAAATAAGCTTTTAAACAAAATTGGCCAAAAAGTACTAATACTTTAATGATGTACTTTTTTAGTTTTTTTAGATTTTCTCAAAATTCGCTCCAAAGATTTTTTTTTTTTATTCATAAATCAACTATTTTTTAGATGCTCTTTAAAATTTATATTTTCATTTTGCCGTTGAAATCTTCTGAAGAAGACTTTACTCTTGGTCTTCATAGGAAATATAGGAGAAATGGTTGCCATGGTAACAGAATTTAAATCTTTTTATTAAATTAAAATTCTTATGAATCAATTATTATTTAGATGCCCTTTTAAAAAGTATATCAGTAATATTTTGTGAAAATTGTTTCAAGTACACTTTGCTGAAGTAATTCAGTTTTTTTTTTTTTTAATCCTCTCGAGAGGACTTGATCAAGTAAATAAACAAACGGTAATGAATCTTTATATGGTCTAATGAAATGGATTAATCTTTAAATATCTCTATATATATAATTCGCTAATGTCCGTCTGTCTGTCACGCTCTATATAGAAAATTTCCCGTTGAAATTTTGAAATGAATTTTATATGAAAAAAAGGACCTTCTCAGGATTACAGAAAAATTATTTTCATCCCGAAATTCCTAGAACGTTTTGAGTTATTAATTCTTAAAGTTACGATTTCTCCCATAGGAAATGTATAGAGAAATATTTATGTATTCTTTGCATTTGTCTATTCTCTGAATGTGAACAAATTCTCAAGCAGGTACTGAATTGGAATGGAATAATAATAATTTTCTTTTCATAATTAAGAAGAGCCCATTTGGATACCAGATGGCTTAAATAGAAATGCCTGGACCCCCAATAGAGATATATTAATAACCTACGAGTATCGTTTAAAGTCTTATATGGCCTAAGTAGCCGAAAAGACTGTATGTATGTGTGTGTGAATGGGAAAAAAGTGTGTGTTTTTTGTTTTTTTTTTATTTCGGTTTTGTCTCTTCGCCATATCCTAAACCAGTTTACAATAAATAATACATCAAAAACTAAATTAATATAAATAACATCATTACAAAAACCTGATAACAATAACAATAATATAAAGAACTAGCTGCGGTAGGGGTTGCCTTCGGCAACCCTACCCGCTGGCCCTGGCGGGCGGCGTCTCGGGATATGACTAAGAGTTGTCCAGATAAATGTATTTTAATTATTATGAAAAAGAGTTTTTATTTTTTATTTTAAATATTTGATTAATATATTTTTCAATTATTTACACCCTAAGGAAGCGTAATTTTAAATTTTATTAAAATCGAATGAAAAATAAATTTTAGGGGGGTCAGGGGGTGATTGAACTTTCTGATGTCTAAAATACCATTTTTCAATTATTTACACCCTAAGAAAGCGTCATTTTAAATTTTATTAAAATCGAATGAAAAATAAATTTTAGGGGGGGGTCAGGGGGTGAGTGAACTTTCTGATGTCTAAAATACCATTTTTCAATTATTTACACCCTAAGAAAGCAACATTTTAAATTTTATTAAAATCGAATGAAAAATAAATTTTAGGGGGGTCAGGGGGGTG